>WEIS01062161.1:0-18943 GCA_013389965.1 Todus mexicanus | reverse complement strand
AGCAGAGCTGTGAGATGAGGACAACCAGGGACAACTCTCAATGTCCGAGTTTAAAGCTCTCCAGCTTTCAAAGGCTGGCTTAAATTGCTTGAAGACTCACTCTCTGAAAAATAGATTAAGGGTATGGGAAGAGGGAAGCCCAGCAGAGCTGCTGACTGCTTACTAAATGCTTATTATTTCTGTCAGCTGAATGTTTTAACTTGATAATCTCAGATTGAAATGGGTTTCAGGAGGGGAGAGAATGGTGGGAGGCGAGGTAGCTGCTCCTGCAGAGGAGTCTGGATTAGGCAAAGAATGAGTTTCAGCTTTCAATGGTGAAAAGCAATCTCTGACCTAGAGGTGGGACAAAGCTGCAGACCCAGGTTTGGCAGAGGAATGGGCAAAGCAGGTCACCTCATGATGGATCCCCAGGCTCCCAACCTCCTTCTCCACCCTAGTGATCCCTAATCCTTGGGAAGTAAAGGTACCCAAAGCTGGTCTTCATGCCCACTGGCAAACATGAAGACCATGGCAGTGCCTCTCCTCTGGAGCCCGTAAGGGCCCACAAGGTTTCCATAGGTCCTGCACTGAATCGCCTGGCAGTGGTGGTTAAAGCTGTGTTCCAGGGGGGAGGCTTTTCTATTTTCTAAGGGCTCTGGAGCAAGCATGTCTTCATGGTCTAAAAGGTGATTGTTTTTCATGATGAATATACAAGAAGGGGTCACCCCACTCCTCCATGCACAGGCAGGAACTGTTCCCTGACACTAGACAAGGTTTTCTGTTCCCATTTCAGTGCAGAGCAGTTTCTAGGCAGGACATACTGGAAGAGATCCTGGAGGGAGGATTTGAACACATTCGTCTTGCCCACAACTCCAACCTCTTAGCAAGAGCGGGTCTCGTGCAATGTGTAGGGAGAGATGGGTCCCATAAATACACTAGGTCTCCGTCTCACCACATGTCACACAAGACTTTGCAGCCCCAACACTCAAAGTGCTGCCTGGTGATGAAGGAGGAAGGTTCATTTCAAGGTGCTCTTCTCAAGGTGACTTGTCTTGCAGGCCACTAAAGCATGGTGGGCAACCACGTTCCTTCTCACCAGGAGTCTGCAGAGGTGTCACCCTAGCCTTGCTCCAGGTTGCAACAGTCCTAGAGCAAAGCCTAGCCCTTTTCTCTCCACAACGTGTTCCTCAGATAGTAAACCTTAAAAACTTGGTCGGCATTTGTCATGGAGGTTGCAGTGAAGGATTCTGTGCCCAGCCAAAGCTGACCTAGATTTCTGCTGGGACATGCTCTCAACCCCAGTTATCACTGACTTTCTTCTTCTGGATCTCTAAGGGGTGTGCAGAAAAAAAAAAAAGCAAGCAAGGAAAAGCAAAAAATATAGAACAGAGGAACCAAGTTCTCATTGACTGTTGAGTCCCTCTGGAGGCCATGGAAGTAGGAATGGGGAGGGAGAAAAGCTACTAATACATTGTTTTGTCTTCAAGCAATTATGTGAAAATGAATTAATCACAGGGTCACAGAAGCCATAACCATTAATTAATCCTCAGCATGAGCCGAAAAGATGAATTTCCTGCAGTAAACAAATGTGAGTAACAGCATGGCAAGGAATCAAGCTCCACCACAGCTCTGTGGGGTGGGCGGTTTGCACCCTTGGACCATAGACCAGCCACCTGCAGCCCTGCCAAGCCCCAGCTTTTCAGGGTGAAAGCTTTCCAGCAGAATTGCTGCCTTAGGGTGACCATGATGAGGGGAGCAAGGGAATTGCCACAAGTACAGATGTTTTGTCTCTCTTGTAAATGGAAGAAGACAAAGGCACGTGGTTGTGGTGCTTGGTGTCCTGGTGCTGTGAGCAGGGTTGGCATTCCCATTTGGACCAGGAAACTGGTCAGGCAATGATGCATAGTGCAGGGAAGTATCCTTGCTGTCCAGATGGATTAGGATTCACTATAAACCAATGAAACTCTCCACAGGATCATCTCAGCAGCTTCGAGATGGGAAAAGCCGTGAAGGTGTCACTTGCTGCCAGCAGGTCTCTGCCCTCCTATGCCATCCCAGCAGTGTACACTGCCTGTGGGCTCTGCTGTTGTGCTGTTAGGAGTGGGAAGGGGGAAAGAGGGCATGGAGGGTTGAATGGGAGAACCTGCATAATTAATTTAATACCTATTTTCACATTATTGACATTTTAATAACTAAAAGTTCTTCTATTTTGAACCTTTTTAGAAATATCCTGTTCAATCCCCGATACAGCACATCTCCCAGTGAAACGGCTCTAAAGCCAGCCCAGGACAAATGAAACTTTGCCATAAATCCTAGTACCTCCTTGAAAACTGGCCCCCTCCTCGCCTCGCCTTGCCTTGCCTCGCCTTTTGCTTTTTTTTTTTTTGTATTTCCCCTCATCTCCCCATATGAAGCAGCTAAGTCACTGGCCCTTTTGGAAAGGGTAGGAAACCCTCTGAACGTTCGTGTTGTAGCAAACTCTTCCTCTAAACTCAAACCACACCCGTTCAATAAAAGTTACGATTTGCTTTAGGCTGTGCAAGTTGGCTGTGTGCACATGATTAAATTAGTTGAAATGCAGCCTCTATTTATTTAGCTAAATGGAATAGGAGTAATGCTAAAACCAAACCGAAGTCACCCAAATTCCTCCTGGGCTGTCAGAGATTGTTCATGGCAGGCATTAAACTCACCTTGCCATATCTCCTTACCTCTCTGCTTTGTGTTTCCTTGTGAAGCCCCTGCTCTCCCTGGCACTGTGGTCTGCTAGTCCCGAGAGAGGTCCGATGGTGACCAGACCCAAGGCTTTGTGACTGCAGGCCCAGTAATGCAATTGAAGGAGGCCAGGAAAGATGTTCCCTTCCAGAGCACTGGAAAGGCTTCACATGCTCCTGTCCACTGGGAGCTTTACCCAACTTTGTAGAGTAGAACCAGCTGCTGGAGATGGTTGTCCTTGTGATGTTGTGCCCAAGTCTGATTTCTCCTGCGCAGCCTCCCTGGTAGCATCCCATAGGTCCAGGTAATGTCTAATCACTGCCCGAGAGGCTGCTGCAGCCTGAGCCTGGGTGACTGCCCCATCACAGCCTGCACCACCAGGACAAGGTCTGATTCTGGTCCCTTGTCCCCATGGCCACTTCTTGCTGCAGATCCTCCAGCTCCATTCTTCTCTCCTCCTCTCCTCCTCTCTTTGAGTTGCTGTAGGAATAAAGCCAAGCTCAGCTGATGTTTTTCAGCTGGTGTCAACTCAAAAGAGCAATTCTTCTGAGGTGTCTAGGAATATGTGAAAGGAAGAAAAAAACCCCAAACCCAAACAAAATACACCACTGCAGATCAGTGAGAAAAGGTTTGGGGTTTTTTACACACTCCCCCAAATAAACCTAATTTTAGGGCCTGTCTACTCTTTCATTTTTATCTTAAAATTCAGACAATTTTTATTAAAAAAAAATCCATTAAAAAGAAGTCAAAACATTTAACTTAAAAATGATCCAAAGAGAGCTGTGTCCTAAAGTGAAATATCTTATTTTCAAAGGGTCAGAATGAAGTATTTCAGCTCCTTCCAGACAGATTTCTGGGTGTCTCCAGCTAGATCTGCTTGCCCAAACTGAACTCCTCTGGTTGTCCCTTTGCTGGGTATCCCCCAGTTAATGCTGTTGAATACTGGAATAAGTGACATTGCTGCTGTTCCCTCCTGAATCAGCTGTGCAGGAACAAACGTGAAGCTTGTACAGCAATGCCTGGGTGCCAACAGAGCCCGAGACCCAAGGCTTGCAACCCTGATGGCGTGTTCATATTCAGAGAGCAAAAATTACCTCCAGACACTGACAGACGTAAGACAATGGAGCCCATTATAGCATCCCTCAAGCCTTGTGCTCGGTCAGATCTTTCCAAGAAGCAGGGGCACTTTGCTGAAATCTCTCCTCTCATTTATTTGATAACTGACCTTTACAAAATTTGCCAAATCTCACGCAGCCCAAGTACCATTCGGCAGTGTTTATTCTCTGACAGTCAACTCCCTGCTCCTAATGATCAGTCTCTTCACAGCCATGCTGACCTTCGACAAGAGCGCTTCATGAGCCATATTAGCTGCTGGGAAATTGTATGATGACCCTGTAAGTAAACAGAGGGATCAGGAGGAGAAATCTCCCTGTGAAACAGGGAGTTTTGCATAAGGGGCAGCTGTGGTGGTGGCTCAGATGTGAAAAGTTGGATTGGAAGAAGCAGGGGAGAGTGGTCAGGCTGGGGAAGGTGCTGCTGGAAGGTAGCTCTTTGGTTATTCACACGAAGAGGGATGAATGAATCTCGAGCCAGATAAAATCACATCCCCAACCCCAGTGACTGAGTGGCCAGAGGGCTGATGGTGCCACAGAGAATGAAATTCCTTCTCTTGGGTGAGGGGTGGGGACGAAGATGCCAAAGCAGATGATGGGAATGTTTCTTCCCCAGGACTATTGGAGTGGTACCTGGGAAACTGTGTAGGATAATTTTGGGGCACAATGATTGCATGCCTTGCATCTTGCAGGAAGATTTGCACATCCCATTCACTCGGAAACACAGCAAGGCTGCACCTTGTCTTTGGGGGCTTAGTGTGCTTTGGCACCAACCATGATTCACCTGGACTGAGACTCCAGCAGGAGCCAAAAAAACCCAGAGGCTTGAGGATAGCTCCAGGTCTGCCTGGGGCTACAGCACCCAGGAGCAGTGGGGTGGAGAAGTCCTTGGGCCATGGGGAGACAGTGGGGATGAAAGGGGATGAACCAAACAAGGTGTCAGTCCTGCATTGGACAGTAATCCCCTGCTGAAAAGCAGGCAACATTTGTGCCTAGGTCTGGGGAAAAGGCTGGGATATATAAACACTGCTGACAGGAGAGCAAAAGGGAAGCCAGACAGCTCCGTGCTTTGAGAGAAAGAGAGTGAGGGAGACTGAGCCTTTGTCATATCCTCACCCATTTACACACATAAAACTTTCTAAATGCTAAGCCAAATAAAGTCGTCTTATCAGCGTATTACCACTTAAAGCTCTTTCAGGCAGATTTAGAATGAATTAGTGCTTTTTTTAACTACAAATAGGAGCAAAGTGAAATTTCTTGCTCCATCACCCCACATAGTTCCTGCTTTAACCCTTAAAGGATAAAGCAGCTCCCTATGCAGGCGAGGACCACATGGGATCCAGACTGGGCCAAAGTACTTCCTGATACAGAGGTCTGGTGTGGAAGCTGCTGCCTCCCACTGATCCTGGAAAATCTGGGCCAGGTTTTGCTAAGGTGAATCAGCTTGATACCATCCTAATATTCATCCTTGTTACACTCAATTATGCAGCTTTTTGGAGCAAGGGGGTGCCTGTCCTGTCCCATCTTGCCAACACCAGAAGACTAGATCCAGTGGTGGGAAAATGTCATGGTGGCTCATTACAATGGCAAACTGGCCACTTTATTGGGATGGTACCGGGTGCTGTGCCCACCTTCTGAGCCCCAGCCCATGCTCAGGGCCAATGTGGTCCCTCTAGCTGCATCCTGGGGGTGACTTGAGGACACGGAGCAGATCCTGGTCCTGCCATCCTCCTTCCCCAACTGGACAGGAGCTGGGACACAGCATGGATGAGTGCAGTTAACACGCACTGGTGTCCTGATCTGTGCATGGAGGCAAGAGGCGTGAGTAACTCAAATGCTGCATCTCTGTTGGTCACAGCCTGGACAAGGGGAGTGATGGAGCTGTGTAAAGGCAGCAGGGAGTAGTGTGGTGATGTATCCCCTCTCCTATCCCCTCACTGAAGGTGATAATTTGCAACTCCTTGCACATGGGCATGTGTGGCTTGGCTGGTGTGTCTTTGTGGGTGCTTTGTGTCCTCTCTGGTTTGGGAACTCAAGGGCCCAAGTCTCCATTGGAGATCTGGAAAGCTGGAGTATGCCCATCATGCCTGGATTGATGTGGTCAGGTCTCCTGGTGACTGTACCCACCATGTCTAGGCAGGACACCTTGCTCAATCCTCAGAAGATCCCTGGGGCAGAGCCAGGAGCTCTCCCTGCCCTAGTTGTGGCAGACCTACTCCCACGTAGGGCAGAAAACCCCCAAGGCTGAGTCAGGCCTCTCCAGAGGAGCCCCATCAGCCAGCAGCTTGCCCACCAAAGCAGCTCACTGGCCACACTGCTCGTGCACACAGGGACCCATTACCTCTCAGAGAAACACCGCTTGTTAGTAATTAGTTGTCTAACTTAATTGCTCTCCATGCCTCTGATCTCAGTCAGGCTGTTCCAAAATGTTAATATTTTACAAAGCTGCTTTTTTTGTGTAGGTGAAGGTTTTTTGTGGGGTTTTTTTCCAGGGAGTGGAGGAAACAGCCATTGGAGGCTTCATGGCTAAAATTATTTTTAGAGATTAATGGCTGTGGCTTTTGGTGCCTCCAGGAACAATCACCATATGCTAGCGCTTTTTAGCAAGATACATGTTCTCCATGCACACACACCCACACAGACACCCCCCACACACTACATGTGGCTCTGCTCCTCGTTGCTGCTCTGTGGTGAGACCAGTCACGGAGATGGGTTAGGGTGGCCAGTGAGGTCCCAGGCCCAGCATGTCTGAGTGCCGAGAGGGGGGCACAGGGGCTCCAGGGGGGACTCCACCACCTGGGAGGAAAGTGGATCCCACTGGGATCCTTCACCTGCTGTGTCTCCAACCTGATTCAGGCTGGTGGTACCTGCTCTGGGGATGCTCTCACATCTCACCCTGCCTACTGGGGCTGGCTTGCAGGAAGGATTACTGAGTCACTGGGGTTAGTCCAGCTGCCCTTCCTTCTCCTCCTGCCCCATCAGGCAGTTCTGTGAGCCTTAGGAAAGTCCTCCTAACCATACTTCAAAAGACCCCGTGGATCCCTGGGTAGGCAGAGCTGCCGGCACTGGAGGTATGACACACACCATCCCTTGAGGGTGAGGCTGAGCTTGTTTAGGACTTTGCAACCTGGCCCTCTCCCCAGCTGCCCAAGGACTGAACCAGTACTATGGGAGCAGGATGCTATTGGGTGGCTTCCCTGAATACACGGGACTGTGATGAGCTGGGGCTGCCTGAAGCTTGCTGGGCATGGCACTGGTGCTTGGGCTTTTCAGCTGGGATCTTCTGAGATCAGCTGAGAACCAAAGCTTTGTGAATGGTCCTTTGGACCACACCATGATGGTTTCCATCTGCCCTGTCCTGGACAAAGCCAGTGCTGCTTTCACTGAGGCCCATTGCCCACACAGCTCCTGGACAGGCAAATGATTCCCCATGCCAGCTCCTGTCTGGACAGCTCTGTGAGGAGCTGCCCAGGGAGTGGAGGGGGTTGTGTGAGCTGGGACATGAGCCAAGAGCCCAGGGAAGAAAACAGTCCCAGCAGTTTACATCCCATGCTCTCTTACAGTGGGTGATGTGGGATGGTGGTGTGGCAGGAGAAGACACCAACAGGTTACTCCTCTTGGATGCCAACCTTCTTCAGGCTAGCTCCAGTTTCTGTGGGGCATTGAGGCCCAGAAAGGCTGAGAAATGACACAGCTGGTGGCTATTAACTGCCAGCCTTTCAGCACATGTCAAATGATGCCACCCAAACCATCACTGCTGGTGGTGGAGGTGATCTGGGCTGTTTGTGAAGGTGAAGATCCAAAGTCAAATCTGTCACTGAAAGTTTCACCTTCAAGAGGGGCATCACTGGTGCCCTTCCAGAATCCTGCTATTAATAGGGAGCCATTAGCAGAGCAGGTGTTGGAAAGGGCCTTCTGGGACTCAGCATGCGAGAACCATATGGCGTGGAAAGGATGGGTGGAAGAGCAATGTTAGAAGCCTGTTGGCATCTGCCGGGCTGGGATGATCTGGGAGGCATCTTCTGCCACATGCCATGTGATAAATAGTTCTGGGAGCAGGGCTGACATCTCCATTTGTTCCTCTTTGTTGTGTAGCTCTTGGAAATCTTCATACATTGGGTTGAGGCCGTGAGTCTCTCCACATGTGTGTGCTCTGATGTCTCATGGAGCTGGTGGGAAATATGCCATGAACTGTTGGTTCAATTTGGGGTTTTCAGGTTGCTCTTTTGCACTGTGTTAATATTCCGCACTCTCAAGCAGGCATCCTGTTCCCAGCACGGACTGAAAGGAGAATTTTCCCATTGGTGAGGAATCAGGTTCTTCCCAATTCCTTTTCAGTACCTGCCGGGATGAGAGGAAAAATCGAAATCTACTAAATCTCCATCTGGATATGAAAGACCCTCTTCAACCCTTCACAACTCATGTTTCAGTCTCTTAGCACTAACTCCACTATCTCATTCTCATTGATTTTTGAAAATCCTACATCCTAGGACCATCTTACAAAAATCAGAAGCTGTCCAGGTCTTTTTTTTTCACGGGAAAAACAAACTCAAGAAGAAATGTCATGCAAAATGAAAATCTTTTTTCCCCCTCCTAATTTCAGCCATAATTTTGGCTTTTATTGACAAATTTGGGGAAGCTTTCTGTGGAAATGGTGTGAATGGAGACTTTTACTTGCCTCCCACTTCCATCCCTATTTTTCTGACTTTAAAAAACACTCTGGTCTCCATGAAAACCTCATTCTACCTAATGACATCACATTGCTGCTAACAAGAGAATTGACCTATAGTCATTTTGCCCTGGTATGGCTTCTTTGGGCTTAGCATGACATCACAGGTGAGGAACGGAGAGGCTCACCAGAAATAAGAGATGTACAGAGGATGAAGAGGAGACTAAATTAAGAAAACATCCAGCCCTGCTTGGTACCTCCACAGCTTGGACCATCTTGGGAGCAGCAGGGCCCTCTTGCTGGTGCCTCAGGGTGGGACTGACCTGCTTTTCAGAGAGGTGGTGATCCGAGGAGATGCAGGCTCTGAGATAATGCTGTCAGGACCATCCCTTGAGTGTGTAAACGAAGGGCTAATTAGGGCCATCAATCATCAGTGCAACCCAAAGAGTCTCAGGCCATGGCTGTCTGTTTTCCTCCATAGACATGTTCATGTTCTCCAAGAGCCCAAACCCTTGAGGTCATTAAGTGTCTGGGAAATGGATCCAGCTTCCAGACTCTCTAGGTAACCTTGTGCCTTGTCCTAATGCAACTGTCTGCAACCAGAGTTTGCAGTGCCCCAGCTCCTGGGTTCCATTTGAGCTGGCCCAACCATGGCTACCAGCAAAGCTCTCAACTAGTCTCTGCTCTGCCACCCCAGGCCAGCTCCAGCCCCACCACAGCCCCAGGAGAGCGTTCTCCAGTGAACTGTCACCACCCTGCAGTGACCCTTCTCCATAAATCACCATCACATTTCCTGCTCCCCTTTTCACCCCTGCCTGGATCTGAGCCATCAACAATTTCTCTGCACTTTCTTTGCAGCCATGGAAGGCAAAATGTCTTAAAAACCATGACTGTACATCTGAACTGTTGTGTTTCTCACTGGTTTTTGTGGGAAAAAAGGATGGAGCTTGTAACCATGATGAATAAGTAGCAGTGAAAGAACCATGTTAATAAATATGAGCAAAAAGGCAATCTAAGAGAGGTGATGAATCATGACTTTGCTTTGTCCGACTGCTCACACAAACTCTCCAACAAGGACTGTGTGCCACAGTATTGCAAGAGATGTAATGATAGTTGTCCAAACCTCTGGCAGAGCCAGCTTTTCTTAGGAAAAAAAATAATAATCCTTTTCAACAGCTCAGATTAAAACCAGTAGATTCACATCAGTCTAACCTCCACTGTATTATTTCTTCTGCAAAGCCATTATTTTCCCACTTGATCCACCAAGCTCTTTGTACAGTGTTACAAGGTGGTAGTACATCCAAGGCCCATTTACAACATTGCTTCTGACAGTGCAGACACCAGGGCTCAGTGTTTCAGAATCTGTCCTTAGCTGAAAGCCTGTTCCAATTGGATGGCTTCTGTCGACAGACACCAGTTGTCTTGGTCTTTCACACCCATATCTTCCAAGGCGCTTCTAGTAAGTGAAGGCCCAAGGCCATTTTCTGTGATGAGATCATGCACCTCTTTCCTTGAACAAAACCCAAGCCAAGGATGTCTGACCTTCTGTTTTGCCTTCACAGATGGTATGGCTGAAATGGCAAAGCCCTCTCCTCCATCCCAGTGCACAGAGCATGCTGAGGTCTCCATCTATGTTCAAGACCAATAAAGAAGGCTGGACAGGCAGAGTTTTGATTTCTGACTTTATAGTCCATTGAGCTTTCCCTCTAAAATACCACACTGAAGCTGCTACAGTAGCCACATGCCCAGGACCCAGCCCTCTTTATGGTCACCTATCCGAATTTAAATAGCAAGCAACTTTGTCTCCCTTGAATGTCAACACTTTGGCGCAGCATCTCCATCTTATCCTGAGACATGAGAAGACTCTTCCAGGCCAACCCCAGTATTATGTCCTCTGACCAATCACAACATTTTACTTGCTTTGTCCCTTCACTTTTTCTGTATAGCAAATTTCTCCTGTTCAACTTGAACCTAGAATTTTTAGCTCATGAATTAATGGTTTTTGGTAGCAGACACCAATCTGTACTTGCATGGCCAGCAGCTCTCTGCCTTGCTAAGGGTTGCATCTGTCTCCAAGGAATTACACCCCTAGATGGTGGCTTGGGATCCTCTTTGCTTCTTGTAGCCTTGCACAGCATAGAGATCAGTGCTAGGAACAAGGTGGAATGGGCGCGCTCACCCAGCAATTGTTCTGGGAGATGTGGTGGCCTTCTCTTTCTCTTTGCCTTGAGCTTGTAGCTGCAGATGGGCCCAGCTCTGACAACTGATGTACTCATAGCTCCATGCCAGAGCAAACATGAGCCCAGTACAAACCTTCCCAGACTAACCAGAAATTTTCCTCCTCAAAGTTTTTGCATTACTAGAGCTGATACAATCCAGGCTGTTTGTCCTGGATCACTGTTCATATCTTCTCATGGTCCTAATTCTGTATCATCCTGTGGTGCAGAGGTGATCTCTTCCTCTGTGCAGACCACCAAATGCCTGGAAGGTATATCTGGTAGGAGCTCAACAGCTTTCAGTCCAAGAAACCCACCTGCCTCATACTTCTCATCACCCTTGCTCATCACCCTGCTTGACCTTCTGTCTGGTGCAATAGCAGATCTGCCCTGACCACCAACAGCCTGGGGCTTTGGCGGGAGAGCTGGAGACCAGCTCAGCTGGGGAGAGCTCACCCTGCATTCTCATGGCTGAAATCAGAGTCCTCCTCTGCTTCTCTCCTGCATGCGTCCCTGAGGAGTGTCTTTGCTTTTCTCTCCTTGGAACAGGACTAGCAGAAATCAAATGCCCCAGGCCCAGAGCAGTCTCTTGAAAGAGCCCAGGGCAAGGGACTGAGCCCACTACAGCAGGAAAGAGTGGATGAAGCACTCAGGATGCACTTTTCCTTTTCTTTGCCCTAAAACCCGGGCTACATCATTATTAAAGACCCCAGTGAACTCCTCCAGCTCTTTGGGTCCTGACTGGGGCTGAGCAGGCAGTTGGTAACTGAAGCAGATGCTCCGGAGTCAGGGATATTTCTGTCTTACCTTGATTGCTTGGAAATCTGAGTAGAAATTTGATTTCTTGCCCTGCTGTCACTGCTTGTCCCTCCTTCAGGAGGAGATCAGAGGCTGAAGCTAGGGACCATCAGTTCCTCCCCAAATGTGGCTCCATTTTCTCAAAACCAAGGAGGGTTTCTTCTCTCCCCGAGCCCAATGTAAAGCCAGAACATGCTGTAATTTAAAAGAAAAAAATAAAGTCAGTTGTTTAAATCACTGCATTCACAAGGAAAACTAGTCTTTTCTGTGCGAGGCTGGGCTGACCTCACCTGCAGCCTCCCAGGTGACGGGCTGGAGTAGGATCAGGGCCCTCTTGGGCTGTCTGGGAGATCCCTGGACATTTGATGGGGTTTGGGGTCCTGGGTCGTGGTGAGTGCATTTGGCACTGCAGTAACAGGGACCTATTTTTGTCAGCCTTCTGACACTGCAAAGGGGACAGGCTTTTGGGGGTGGTGGTGGTGGCGATATTTCGCTCTCCTTTCAGATGAAGAGGGGGGCTCCCAATTGCATGACTCAGGGTAGTTTAAGAAAAAGTGCAATGAAAATGAGGGTGTTGGCTCCCACATCCTGTCTCTCCTGCTCCCAGGGTTCATACAGTTGTTTCCTTTAGCTCAAAACTTGATGCTAAAAATACTTCTGAAAACTTGGGGATGTTGTCATCCCAAATTGCCTTAGTTTGAACTTTTTCAATGCTTTTCTCCCCTTCGTTTGTTTCTCCCTGTGCAAAGAGGCTACCAGGTGCTTCCTTGCGCTGTAACAGGGGTTTCCAGCAGCAGGGTTTGGGACAAGCTATTTGCTCCCTGCAGGAGCTGTGGAGAGGCTGCCCAGAGGAGGAAGAGGCTGGAGCTGATGACGGGAGCAGTGAGGAGCTGAGCCCAGCTGAGTAAGAGCTGGGGAAGTGACCTCTGGGGGCAGCCAGATTTACACCAACCCCAAGCTGTTCTCAGGCTGGCAGAGAAACACTCCTCACACCCGCTGCCTCTTCTCAGCTGGCCTTGACACAGGAGCCATCCTGCTCTCCAGCCTGGAGCTGCTGATAGAGCTGGGAAGCTGGGACGTCCCCCACCCTGGTACCTAAGACGGAGATCCCGGGAGGTGGAAGAGAAGCTGTGGGAGCAGCACAACACTTTCACGCTGTATTCATCCTCTTTGCTGCTAAGAATGGTCAGAGGCTGAGGTTGGGGAAAGGATGGATTTTAGGCTGACTTGTTAGTTTTGTTTCACCAGCATGTGAGAGCAATAGGAAAAAGAAGTAGGAATGTGGTGGCTTCTTCTCTATGTCATTCCTGGGGGAAACTGAGGCAGCAGACAGATGCCCTGTGTAATCATGTCCATCAGATCTTTCAGGATACAAAATCGTCTCCTCCTGCTCCCAAATCATCTCTTTGTGCCCCCTGTTGCTTCCCACTCTAAAAAAAGAGAAGGTCCAGTTGGCTGTAATGCAGAGAGAAACTATCAGCAAAAATCCATCCTGCCTGGTGATTTTGTTCCTTTTTTTTCCCCCTCCCATTCTTCTCTATCTCCAGGGCCCTTACCTGCAGCACAGTGAGCTCTGAGCCACCCTTGGGCAGAATGTGGCTCCTGTTTCTGCTCTTTGGAGCAGCCTCCACAGCTGGGACTGAAATACTTTCTGGATGCCGAAAGATCCAGGTGCTATTGGACTTTATCTGCAATCGCTCTCCAGGACACTGATCCCCAGCTGAGCAGAGAATTACTCTGAGCAATGTTTCCTTTCAGATATTCAATTTTAGCCTTCTCTTTCTTAATTTAATTCCGTCATTCCTCCATTTCACCCCCCAGGAAGTGATATCATCTCCTGATAGCCAAAGACAATTTGCTTTGCTGTCTTTTGTTTGGCTCTGCTATTAAAAGGTGAAGAGAAGACAATGCTCCAATTTGTCTGACGGGTTCTTCATTAACCTCTCTTGTTTCACCCTTCTTGCATTCTTCCTAAAGCCCTGAGTTAGTGCTGGCAGCAGATTTAGGAGCTCCTGGTGCTGTGCCAGGAGGGGTCAGAATGCGACCCATACTCTGATCCCCATCCAGCCCTCTCAGTCCCCCACGCAGGGTGAGTCCTGCCATCAGTTAATCCCTTAATGCACTCTGCCACTATGCTGCTGCCACAATCCCATTTCCCAAGTGTTTCTCTTCCCCATGGAGCTATTTTTATGAGGCCTTTGTTACATCCTAATTGTCCAAACCACTTTTCCACATTTCTCTTGATAAAGGCAGATTTTTAAAAGCAGTTCAGCATCTCAGCCATTTTAGAGTCATCATCTGCTTCATCCCTTTTATTGTTTAGCAAATGGCCTACTTTCGCTCAAACATTTTTATTGCGCACCCTGAGAAAGTGTTGATTATTCCCTCCCTCCCCCTTTTTTAACAGCTTTTTTCTATCTCTTAAATAATTCCTCTTACATTGACTCTCTGCGTTGATTAATTATTTTATTCCCCGCCACTCCGCTGCTGGGCCAGCCTCCACAGGCTCTGCCTCTCTTCCAGCACTGGGACTTGGGGGGTTTTTATTTATTTATTTTTCCTTGCAAACCTCTGAGGTTTTGGATTTTGTTGCATTTATCAAAGAAGGAGAAGTGCCAGTGCTGGTTTTCATCCACCCACAGCGATGTGCTAGGGAGCACAGGGGGTTGGAAGTCATTACAATGGCCATACAGAACTCATTGTTGGGTTTTTAAATTTCTCAACTTTTTTAGCCAAAAAAACGTCGTCTATATCTACTGCCCATGCACAGAAACCAGTTGTTGGAGGAAAATCCCAACAGCCCCTTGGTCCCTCACCCCAGTAAAGGGGAAATCTGACCCCCACAACAGAGCCTTTGGAGCTGCCTGGGAACCACTGCCGGCTTTAGCAAGTTATTTCCGATAGGAGGGAGGGACATGGAAAGGAGACAAAAGGTATCAGTGCAAAACAGTGTTGTTTGCATATATTTAAATGAGGGGCTTGAAGGAAAATATAACTTTTCATCTTGGAGGCAAACAAAGCCTTTCCCTCCAGCTGATGCAGGTGAGATTGCAGGAGGGAGGCATGAGATAAGACAATTTGTTTCTGTTTTTTAAGTGCTGTTTAACCCCTCACCAGCCCGCTGTGCCCTGGGGCAGCCTCCCTTAAGTTGTAAGGATATAGAGAACCAAGAAAAAAAGTCCCTCTGGGAGATGAAGCTGAATCCTGCCCTGGTTCAGCTGAGCCCAGGATTGATGGTTTGTGGAGAACCCACTTTCCTCTAACCTTGATAGAAACAGGAGCTTTTGCATTTGCTATTTAAGACAATTTTTTCACAAGGAAAAGAAAAATGTCAGGAAGATTAAAGTTTAGGTTTGAAACAAGCCTTTCTATTAAATCTCCTGAGGATTCAAATTGATGTTTCCTCAGCTGCAATAGCAATAGTCACTTGGATTCTAGGTGTAACAAGTGATATTTTTAAGATTGAAGATATGTACAATGCATCCCTGTGCCCACGTGGAGATAAGTGAAAATGACAGGACAAGCACGTTGGTCCTCCCAGTACACATAGATGATCTCTGTACTGGGGAAATGTAGGACAGCACATACTGTGATACCCTGGTGGAGGGTGAGGATGGAGGGAAGGATCCGGTTGGCAAGGATAGTGCCTGCCCATGGGCTCCTTGTGTCTGTCTGAAGCTCCTTCTTTCTCCCAGTGCCACAGCCATCAGCCTGGGACAGGAGGTGACCAGGTGGGTGAGAAGACTGTTGAGTGGCACAATCATGTAGTAGACACTAGAGAATTCACACAGGAGAACAATGGGGTGATATCCCAAGTGAGAAATGCTTTCTCTGCCAGACTTGCCCCAGCAGACCCCAGAGCACCCACTGCCATCTGGGATTTCCTTACTGGTGGCTTTTCTTTGCTGGCTAATGCAAACGCTGAGCAAGGTTTTCCCTCTTGATTCCTGTAGAGTCTCTGATGTCTAGTAAGAAAAACACTAGCAATGCAGCCTTTGTATGAACAGGGCCGTTAACTGTGTCTCTCACCCCTCTGCCAGGCTGCAGATCCTCACCAAGCCTGTCAGAACAGAATTCTTTTCAGATTCCTATTATTACTGTACAATTTGGTTGAAGTTACCTTGTAAGGTGTAAGTGCTGAGGGCTAACGCGCTGGCTGGCTCAGGTGCAGGGAGTATGATTGCATCAACCTCTTTGCCATGGGAAACTGGGCTTATGAAAAACCAAAACACACGTTTTTTTCTTTGTTTCCCTGGTACTCAGCACATTCATCCTGGCATCACTGAAAGGCAGCAGCGAAGCAACATGCAGGCACCACACCCTCCAGGGATGCTCAGCCTTGGTCTTGGAATCTCGGAGTGCCCCGAAATCCCTCTCAGCAGAAGCCTGAAATGAACGGCCTGTCCTTGAGTCACAGAAAAAGCTCCTGGCCAAACTCAGCCCTGAATTTTTTGCTGAGCTGGAAGCACATGGTGAACATCATGGTGGGAGATGCCCTCTGCCTCAGGATTTCACACCAGAGGGTTAAATGAGTTGTAGTTACAGGACAATTTCTTCTTTGTCTTTTTCTTCCCCCCCCCCAGCCCCTAAATAACCTTTGTGGAGTGCAGCTATTGGTGCCTTCAGGGGCTGACAGCACCTCTACTTTCAGGGCTCACAAACCTTGAGGGGCGTCTCCATCCCTTTCCTGGGATGCACCAGTATCTCTGCTTGTGTGCAGTTTGGCACTTGACATCTGCAGAACAAAAAAGAAGAAAAATTGCTTTATAAGGTTCAGCCCAGCCCCTCCTGTCACTGTAAGCAAGTGCTGGGGAGGGCAGGAGTGGCCAGCTGGGGCCAGAGAAGGGATACTGAGCAGCTGGATCCATCTCGACTCTGCAACAAGCTAGAATAAAAGATTAGATGTTTTTCCTCCCTTTTTAGCATGCTTTATGCCTTATTTATGACTCTTATTGAAGGCAGGGAGCAAGTGCAGGGATGTGGACAGAATAATGCACAGGCTTAAGGTGGGGAGAGGAATTATGGGTGAGAATAACTTCTTGCAGCGAAGCCAGGGCTATGCTAGAGGGAGCGGTGCAGGGACAGGGACCCATCCTGAATGGGGAGCATCCAGGCTCAGGGTGAAGCAGGACTTAGGAGTTTTTATAAAAAAGGAGTTTTTATTAAAAAGGCTTGAAGAGAAAACAGGGATCCAGTGGTGGGTGAGTCAGTGATAAAGTCAGTGATAAAAGGAAGGCTGAGGAAGATGTGGGTCCTCTTCAGAAAGAAACAGGAGACCTGGTCACAAGGGATATGGAGAAAGCTGAGGTACTCAACAACTTCTTTGCCTTAGTATTCACCAGCAAGGGCTCCAGTCACACCACCCAGGTTGCAGAAGGCAAAGACAGGAACTGGGAGAAGGAAGATCTGCCCACTGTGAGTGGAGATCAGGTTCCAGACCAGCTAAAGAGCCTGAAGGTGCACAGGTCCATGAGACCTGATGGGATCCCTCTGTGAGTCCTGAGAGAACTGGTGAATGAAGTTGCTGAGCCTCTTTCCATTGTATTTGAAATATCCTGGCAGTCTAGTGAAGTTCTCACTGACTGGAAAAGGGGAAACATCACCCCTATCTTCAAAAAGGGGAAAAAAGAAGCCCTGGGAAACTACAGGCCATTCACTTGCACAGGTTGCCCAGAGAAGTTGTGGATGCTCCATCCCTGGGTGTGTTCAAGACCAGGTTGGACGGGGCCTTGAGCAACCTGCTTTAGTGCGAGGTGTCCCTGCCCATGGCAGGGGAGTGGAACTAGATGATCTTTAGGGTCCCTTCCAACCCAAACCATTCTATGATTCTATGAAGGCTGGGAGTTGGGGGCAGGCTGAGAGCAAGGGGGCAGGTTGACATGACCTTGGCCAAGCTGGGGACAAGAGCGTGAGCTGGAAGTCCTGCAGGNTAAATAGAAACCTGTTTGCAGGTGACAATGCTGTAAGTAGGTACCAGAACCAACATCATGAAAATAAGGCAGAAGAAGAGAGCTCAGGCAGCACACATAATCTGTGGGGAAATAAGTGTGTGAATAATGAATGTGCACTGGAAAAATAAAATACATTATTTTATGTGGTAAAGGTAAGTCTATTAAAGTCTTGCTGCAGAGCCTGCCCTGGGATGCCTGATAAATTAGAGTTCTGTGCTGCTAGGTGCAGCACTCTCCTCTGCTCAGCCACATGCCCCATCTGAGTATCCACTCTGCATGGGCTTGCCAGACACCCCCAACTCTCCTGGGATGGACACCTCGAACCTTCTTGGTCCTTTTTGTTGCTACCTGTGAGTGCCCTGCAGCAGCTTTTAGCTAAGAGAATCACCCACAGGGATAGGAGATGGGTGCAGCCGGGAGCACTGGCCTCAGTCCCTCCCAGTGCTGCAGGGCTCTGTCTCTGAGTGTTGGTGGGATTTCTGTTTGATCCCACTGCAGACTCTACCCCCACCCATGCACAGGCTTCTGGCACGGGGATGGTGTTGCATCAGATTTGCTTTTGAAGGGCAAAAGCTTTCTGCTTGCCAAATCTAGAGTGACCATGATCAGCTGTGGGAGGTGATGGAACTGCCAAAGCTTGGCCATCAACCCCAGCATCTCAGTGAGCTAACAGCTTCTCTTTATTTCTGCCCTTGCACCTTTGTCGAGGGCTGAACTGCCCTGAGATGCCGAGCCCAGCAAGAGGAGGCGGTGAGTACTTGGGAGTTGCAGGGGCTTTATCCCTTCATCACCCTCCTTCACATCTGGGTAGGGAGTCCCCAGGGCAGACGCTTATGTCCCATGGGAAGCCCATAACTGGCTCATGATCTGCCCCATCTTGACCCATTCATGCAGAGAGACCCTGGTATTTCCATGCCCCATCAGCCCTGTGTGTGCTGGCAAGGGGGAGGACATGTCATCTGTCCCTGCACGCACATGAATTCAGCTGTCACTGCTGCTCTGGAGGACAAATACAACCCCCCCACCCAGCTCACTATCTGGGCTCTCCTGGAGCTCCAAACCCACCTGAGCTGAGCAGGTGGGGTGATCTGGGTAGCAAATGCCATTCCTCTGTTCCATCAACCCCACAGCGGTGGCAGCTGAGGGCACAGTGTGCCAGGACCTTGGGGATGGCGTGTGTGGGCAGGGCTGGATTCACACCTCAGGGCAGGCTGGCAGCTGGCATGGCCCTGGGCCCAGGCTCAGCTCTGCAGTGAGCTGAGCCGGGCTTTGCAGCCCAGCTGGGCTGCCCTAATTAAAAACACCCAAATTAATTGATGTGGTGTTTTTCTGTCAAGGCCTCTTCAGCTCCAAGAAGAGCCTGTGTTGTTCTGCACTGACCTGAAACGATTTGTCAGCAGTCAGTTCAGCTGTGGTGGGGGATGGTGTCTGCTCCCATTATGGCTTCCCCTTCTGATCTGAGCTCAATTTCCCTGTAGTTTCGTTATTTTGTTTGTTTGGGTTTTG
>WEIS01062159.1:11609-23259 GCA_013389965.1 Todus mexicanus | reverse complement strand
GATGGGCAAGGATAACGTGTGTTGCTGTGTTTCATGGAAAAAAATGTGTGAAAACATGTTTTTAAAGAAGCCAGAAAGATGTTGCATTAGTCATTATGGGATGAGCATGCAAGAAATGAACACACTCTTGAGAAGAGAAATCTTTGTGCTACTGAGAAAGAAGATGAAGTAAAATTGGAGCTCATATTGCTGTGGAGACAGAGCAGGGAGAGAATTCAAATACACTACTTTTAGTGCTGATAGTGTGAGCTGTGTGTGTCTGATGTATGAATAAAATAATGTTATGGGAGGAAGACCCGTAACTGTGTGTGTTAACTGAAGGCAGACAAGGAGATACCCAAGACATAGATAAGAGATGATCCAGGGTGAAGGGTGACAGGCTTACAGATCAGCATTACGAGCTAGTAGCTACAACTGTTATGAGATAGCTCACAGGAAACATTAAGCTCAGAGTTCCTTCAGGATGCACCAGAATAAAGTATGAAGGACAACAAAACACATGGGGAGGTACCAGGATGGAGAAAAGCCAAGAGTACATATCTGATACTGCTCCTGATAATTATCTGACATTTGGTGGTATGGCAAGCAAATATTTTTGTATCTTTTGTTACCCTGTTACTGAATAGTTCTCAAATTTTATGCAAATTTACTGAGATAATAAATTACTAATTATCTCAGTAAATCTTTTCTGATTCAAATATTTTCATAAAACTGAAAGTAATTTTAAAATACTTTTCCTTTGGATTTCCAAGTATCAGAGATACCTTTACATTAGAACAATAAAAGGAACAGTTGAGGAGCATGAATGTGGAGTAAAACAAGCAGAAGAGAAAAATACCTAAAAATATGGGGGCAGTGCGTGTTCCATTGTCCTTTCAATAGTACTCTCTCATGTAATATTGTGGCAGTTGAGGTCAGCTGAAGCACTAATACTCAAAATTCCACATTCAACCAGGCAGGAGCTGAAGGAAGAGATCTCCACCAGACGATCTTCTATCTTGGGATATGTTTCTTTGTTAATCTACTTGGAGCTGGAAGACACTGACCTCCAGGTAACTCTGTTTTTTATCCACTTGCATCCTTTGTATCACACAAAAGACATGTCCAAGTTGTTCTGACTGGGGAGGGTGATATTTTAACACTTTCAAGTTGTATGCTTATTTCACAAACACTACACAATGCACATAATTACTTCAGAAATTAAATATTAAGCAGTGGTAGATTATGATCTTTTCAAAATGTGCAAAAAGCAATCAGAATCTTGCTTTTCCCTATGTATGGTCTTCCTTTAATTTGTTTACTTTTGGTATCTTCCAGCATGAAAATACATAAGCACATTTTGCTCCTGTTAAATTTTGTTATGTTTTACTTCTACTGGGCATGAGTTTCACTGGTTGAACTATCCTATCTTTTTTGGGTAGCAAGAGTTCTGTGGGGAAAGTTTGTTTAAAAACATCCCCATTTTTGAAGTGTTTACTTATTCTATTTATGTTCTTGGAAAAAATGTTTCTCTCTGCTTTCACCTTTATGAAATCTTTTCCTTTATTGTTTAAACACAGTTTATTTTTTCACTAAATTTAATTTACAGTTTTGATGAAATATGGATTGTCACAAAAATTATCATTTTCTTCTTGAAGAGTAAGGCACACTTCTTTGATCATACTTTCTCTCGCATAAAAATACAGCAGCACTAATGTGCAACCAGCTCTCCACCTCAAAGAAAATTACCAAAGGGAAACATTCTACTGCTCACATAATTCTCCTTAGAGACTGAAAGAAAAACTGCGTATGACAGATGAGAGCTACCGTGCTGAACGCAGAACTGGTGTTCACACCAAAGCTACAGTGGTGATAGTGGTAATAGAACCTATGCAGAACAGAATAGGGAGACAAGATAAACAACTTATTTCACTTAATCATTTATTTAGCTCAAATATACCATGTTTTCAAAAGATGTGAGGAAGAAAGAATTACTCTTCAGCATTATGTGAACAGTTTCATGTATAGGGTGTTTTGGGGCAATGTTTGTTAATGCTTCTATGTTGCATTTTGGAAGTTTTATCATAACACAACTCTAATAGGAGCTTTTTTTTTTTTTTTTCTGAAAAGACTCCCTATACATTACATCTGTCCACACCAGAAAGCTCTGAAGTCACAAGCATTATGAATCCAGCTGTTAGAGATACCCTTTACCAAATTTACACTTAAATTCAAATAATTCCTTGAAAGTATTATTCAATGGCCTAAATTCTTGGATCTAAAAAACTATGTTTAATGCAGGATCAATGAGATAGGCAAAGGAATGTAAAGCACCCAATGAAAGATAAAGCAGCTTCACAACTCTTCTAAGTATGTGGTGGCTTCTGGTATGTCAAGGCTCTAGGAGATTCCTGAAACACCAAACCTTAATGTGCCTCCAAACCTTAATGGAGTAGCCAGGATACTGTAGGATGTCTGTAGAGGTAGATATACCATACCCTAAATACCTGGTTAGGAATTGAAGAACATGTTAAGTGGTGAAATGTAAGGGACTCAATGTCTAGCCTAGCTTAGCCATCTGTAATCCTTAATGGATTTGCTCAGTTTCAAGCGAACAAACAATACTGAAAGCTGGTGCTAGGAACTACGCAATATTTCTGATAACTCCACACTATTTCTGATATTTCTGGGGACAACAGAACAAGAATAGCAAAATGGATTTTGAAAATCTTTCATAATCACTGCCTAAAATGCAGCAGTTCTTTAATTTTAAAATACACACAGACAGTTCTCCAAATCCGTGTTAGGCATACAGTACATAATGAATAGCAAACAAAAGAAAACTGCTTATTTGCACTTATTTGTGCTGACTCATTACAAGTCCTGTTTCCTTTCATTGCCACTTCTGAAATCCTCCAGCACCCAGGATCACATGTCAACCTCTGGGGCCATCAGGGGCCTGCCCCAGTGATGCTGCATCAGGTCTCCAGCTCCCCACAGCCCTGGCTGACCATAGGCCCGCATCTCAACCAAGCCTCAGCCCATCCCCATGGAGGTTTCCTGGTGCCCAGAGCTGAGGCTGTCCTGGGATCTGCTGGCTGCCTGCTCCTGGCTGGAGGGTGGGTAGGGCCCTGGCTGCCAGCAAGGCTCTGTCCCAATGGACCCCCATGGGCAGCCCCTGGTGACCCAGAGAGCCACCAGCTCTCATAGCACCCTGGCAGAACATCTATCACACTGTCTTTATGACAAAACCTTTGTGGCCCAGAACTAGTGCAGTTGAGTATTTATCAATTAGGCTGGAGTTCTTTTCGAAAGCTTAGCTGCCATTTTTGCCTTAAAAACTTCACAGTGTAACTCAGGGTTCCTCAGCCTCCAGATGAGCAGCAGGTTGCTGCTGCGTGCTGAGAAAAAGGGCAGAGGGAGTGGGGCTGGCCAAGGAAAGGGGAAGAGGAAAGTAGATCTCCTCAACCTGTCAGAGAGGCAGGGCTGTGGGTACCCTCAGGCTGTGCCTGCAGCCTTCCTGATACCTCCGGACATGCCTCGACATTGCTACAGGATAGCTATTTGCTTTATGGGTAAGGGGACAAATGCAAGTCTAATGCAAACTAAACAGCTCCCACTGCAGATTGTACTTTAGGCATAGCTGTACGAAGTAGTACAAATCTCACCAGACACTTGCACAGCTAAACCAGCATGGCTTTTCTTAAGTGTCTCAATTTCCAGTTGCTAAAATGAAGATAATCTATTTTTTTCCCACTAACGTCTTTGCCTAGCCTAAAGAGGTGGGACTCTGCACCAACAGTCTTTCTCCCACTGTTTCTCAGAAACTGTCTTTTTGGCCTGAGCATCTATGTGGTAATGTACTACATAATGTAGGCATAATTAGTAAATGTTAGCTATCCCTAATTGGCGCTGTAACCAAGTCTAACTGGGGTGCTACAGCAGAAGGGATGGTGTCTCATAGCGAGATTTGAAGGAGCAGGTATTATTGACTCCTTATACACCTTGCCTGAAGTAAAGCTCGTGATAATACATCAAGTTGCTGAACTTAATCCAAGCAATAGGTCTAAATTCTGGTCAGGACAATGCCATGCATTATAGCACTTGCTCAGCTGATCAAATTAAAGCTTACAATTTCCTCCAGGCTTTAATTCAATCAGTTACTAGATGTCAAAGTTCAATTGCCTCAATTAGGGTTTCAACAAGTCTTAGATTAAGTCACCAATAGGACCTAAAGCCTACTCAAGAAGCTCACAGACTAGTGTCTTGGGACAGAATATAAAAAAATTGTAATGAATGAGAGAAATGAGAATTGTCAGGCTTATTGATTTTAATAAATTGGAATCTGTCCTGTATACTCCAGGTTTCTCCTACCCATTTGCCTTGTTATCCATTACTTCCTCTGAAACAATTATTTGCCTTGTTAATTTCAAATTATTATGTTCTTGTTAAATTGGAGGCCGCTAGCATTTTCTTTGGAAAGCCTCAGCTTCCTTGCATTTCACCTCCTGTTTCCCTCATTGGGAAGGAGGGGGGAAGATGTGGAAAGAAGTTCTGTGTGCCATACTTAGAATGAAATAAAAACCATCTAGAACAGTCCTGGGGTTATGGGAAATCTTTTAATTGTCTTGAAATTGGAAATTTTGTCACACAACTGAGCTAATCAGAAAATACAACTTTGTATCTGGTATTACTATTTCTGGACTAGTTTTACAAGAAGGGCTTACGCTCACAGAAAAATCGTAACATGAACAAAAATAAATGTAGTAAAAACTCCCAACAACTTAAAATTAAAGGAAGCATAGATGCATTTTGGATCTTCTAGCTTCAAGATCATTAAAGGGATTGTGTGCTTGCTTGCTTCCATGCTTAGCCTTGCAGTTTATATAGTTCACTGCTTTTAATTTAAAGTAAGAAGAAAGAATACCAGTAAAATAGTAGCCATTTTTTTAACAAAGGTTTAATGTTTCTGTAGTCTAAATGAGTACTTGTCTAGACTGTTAAATGGTTGTACAACAGGAATTCCCTTCCACTAATGCATTGTAATTACAATGGCAGTAATAAAATATGTGAGGGTTTTTTCTCTTGTAGTGGGCAGTCACTTAAAATGACTCATGGATGAAAGATCCTGCCTGAAAGGCTACGCTTTGTACGAAATACTGTATATAAACAGATCACTATATCCGAAAGGCATTTTTAAAATTGCAGCACTATAAATCTGTTTTACGAATGGATAAATTAGTTTTGTCCATTATATTTTAGCTTTAAAACATTTAGTTCAAGAAAATCTTTCTTCACTTGGCAGACACCCATACTTCATCATAATTTGGCTATTTTATGAAGCTTGTGTTGACTTCACTTGTAATATTTTCCTGCCTTTTAACGGAGACAGATTGTATTTCTTATTTACTTCACTCTGTTACACAGATCTTAGAGTGGTGCTGTAATAAAAAGCATTTGTATTATGCTTGACTGAATACCATAAAATGTATATAATAAATACATATGAAACAATATTCATTATTCGGTAAAGTATCAACCCATATTTTTCTAGATGCCTAAAAGCCTTACCTTGTTTATGACCTATTCTGACTATACTGGCGTTGTATGTCTGAGGTTTTAATCCTGGCTTAGGTCTACTATTAATATAAAACTGAGAAAACAGAAATGCATAGAAAAACACAAGGGATGTGAAAGTGTAATTTTATTTTGTAATAATGCACAAAGCAGACGTTACAGAATCTCCATCTTTGGAGATATGCAAAAATTAGAAGTGACCCTGAGCAACATGATCTGACTTTGAGGTTGGATCCAATTTATAACTGAGTGGACCATGGACCAGATGACCACCAGGGATCCCGTCACACCTCAGCTGTTCTGTACTTGTATGATGCTGCATTAATATGTTTTAAGTATCCATCAGAATAGATCAAATTGCAGAAGCAATACGATACAAGGCAAGTAACGATGCAAATTTTCTACAGATGACACTGTCATACTACCAGTTGTGTAAATCATGTCTTCTCCTGATATAGCTTAAGCTTATATACACTGTTGAGATGCATGGATTGCATTAAAGGAACCATAAGGTTACTTACTTGTTGAAGTGATGGCATGGATTGGGTTAAAGTTAGAAATTCCTTACTAGCATGATTTGTAATTTTGCTTTGGCATCTAAAGAACAACTACAACGTATTAAGCAAACCTAAATGATGAATGTACACATTACATGCTCCTCCTGTAAATCATTACAATCCACTAACAGTATCCAAGTAATGACTTTCTTACAAATATATGGAGACTGAAAACCCCGTAACACTTCAGTTCCAGTGAGAGATAAACATTATGAGATGAATTCATGCACAAGAAAGTAACCATAAAAATATAATTAGTTAGGAATGGAAGAAATTGACAAAGGATCAGATCCAAAATACAACAGATGTGGATTTTAGGAGCCTAAGCACAGCACTGCACTTCAAAATTGCTCATTCCTAGCCCTGATGGTGTTTATTCATGACAAGAAAATGAGAATTTAAACTCAGATACCCCACTTTCCACCTAATGAGTAGACACAATTCAGATGAAAACGGAAATGGAATGGATGAAGAAATGTATTCTCATGGAAAGAGAATCTATCCTGTACTTTACTTACCATTTTTTTCCAAAAAGAAGGGAGGTGACAGATGGAGACGATCCCTGCAGCTCACGGAGTATCCACTTGGAAGGGAGGCATCCTGAATTGTGACCTGTTTCTAGGACTGTTTATGCACTATACCTTAGAAAATCATGGGGAAAAAAAAGAAAAAGAAAAAGAAAATAAATACTCTCCCACCAAAACTGTCATTTTGGTTGCACAAGAGATTAGTTTAAAGCGTACAGGACAACCAAGGATGCTCTTGTAACTAAAAGCATGAAGGAGAAGAGTAGAATACATGTTAGGGTTAAAATACTCCTGTTCTTAACAGAGTTGGTCCAGGCTCAAGTAAAATATCATACAGAAAGCACAAGAAATCAACAAAGGAGAACTGCATTTTTAGTACAACAGAAGAACAAAATTAATTATATGCCTGCACTGGCCAAAGAAGATTTGGATAAGCAGAAAAATAAATTACTCCTTCAGACAGTGCTAAAGGAAAGGATTGGCTTGAGCATAATCAGTCAGACTATGCTGCTAGGATGACCTAACATTAAGTACTGAAGATGCATCTGAAAACAATGAAAGTAAATTTGAAAACAAAAAACGTGGTATTAACAACCTCCTTAAATATTTCTCAGGTGTTATTTTGTATTTAAGGAGCCTCTATCTGATGAACAAAAAGAATAAATGGATGCTTAAGTAAAATGTTCTTAGAAGGGATTGCATATCATCAGTGAAAATGAGAATAATATGCAAATAAGTCAATAGATACTGAGCAATGAACACATTTTCATTAGATACAGTATATTTTTGTGTCTAGTTTAATAGCTGACACTGCCTTTGACTGGTCCAAGATGACGGTGGTGGGACAAAAGTGCAAACAGGCATGTGAGTTACAAAAAAAGATGACGTACAACTTCTTTCACAAGTCTTATGCGCATAATGTTGCTGTCATTCCTTTTGCCTTATATACTCTCCCTCACTAGTGCATTGCAGCTATTCTCCTCTTACCATATACCACTGGTAACGGCCAGCCAAGATCCACAGTGGTCAGCTGGTAACAAGTCCTTAAATTCTTCTCAAGACAGTCATACCTCTTTCTTTTACCTTTTTCTTCTAGCTCAACACACACCAGCTACATGGGCACTTGTGTATTATTATCTGTACTAGTTGAGCAGAGCCCTTCCAATTCATACTTTGACAACCAACGTATACACTTGTCATTATGCTTGCTGACCTGAACTGAACATGCAGGAATCTTGGTGCAGTCTCTGCAGCAACAGGATGTGCCCTTTCTCTGCCATGCACTTCCATACAGCCTAATGGCATCCATACATAGGGTGTCAATCATGCTGTTCCACAGGTCTTTAGTAAAAGATGCCCATAATCTGTGAGCCTGCCAAAGACCATACAGGCTTCCAGCTGCAGAAACTCATCATATCATACAGGCATGGTCAATCAGGATGTTTCTGTAATGAGTGAATTTACAAAGAGTAGGCAGCTCATCTCCAGCTGAGGTTATAGCAAGTACTAGCATAGCTTTTTTCCAGGACCTGACCAGCTAATTGACACGTTCCTAATTTCCTTCTTGTTTGCAGCTTATTCAAACTAAGCTGCCAAAATATCAAGAAATTCACCTGTAGCTGGAAGACCTCCTTAGGATTTGTCACCAATGCAGATTATTGTTGAAAAAAAGAAATCCCAGATGTTTGTTTGGCAACAACTGAATCTATAAAGTTTGAGCAGTTTCCCAGCAGCCAGGAAAGACTCCAAAAGTCATTTGGAGCTGTGGTTAGGCTGCCCTGTCCAATACATTTGAGTAGAACAACCTGAAAAAGATTAGCTCAGAACTGTTCCCCAGCTTCTTTCTATTTATGGCAAGGAAATGTTTGGCTAGGGCTCAGTCGATCCTGACTCTGCAGTGTGAGTGACTAAGCACTGTTAAGAAGTTCTCAGGAAAGCTAAGCATCTTAGTTAGTCTTCAAAGCCTGGATTGACTGACTTAGTGCAGTTAGAGGCTAAGCAGAGATCTTGAGGTCACTTCAGATGGTCCTTTTCTCATCCATGCTGAGTAGTGCAATAATTACTGTGGTGTGCAAATCACTTGGAGTACACTACCTTCCCTGGATACAACCGGTAACGCTTTTGCAGCTTATGTACAAACTAATGACAAATGCCCCATGTAGACCTGTCACTTCACTACCTACCCGCTGCTCAGGGATTATTCCACCCATTCTTACCGTAGAACTGGGTGGGCTTTTACTCCTTCTAGCTGGTGCAGGAATACCACCATTTTCTTTTTCTTTATTCTTACACTGGTGGTATAACAACCCTCAAAAAAAAAGCCCACAAGCACAGTGATGGCAGTACTTTACCATTATCCATAAAGTTATTGTGATTATCTTCAAGCAAAAAGACCCAACAAGTCTGACCTGCACCAACCAATGGTCTGCGGGATGGCACTGGTATGTAGGCCAACACTAAATGCCCCATTGCCTCAGATACCTGCTAGGAATAGTGGTTGCTTATGTGGTATCTGTAGAATACTGTTCAAGAAATGAGCGGTTGACCTTCTCTCCTCTTTTCTAGGACCACTAAATAACAGGATCAGCAAGAAAAGGCAGGCAAAGGTGGTAGGGATTTGTGTAGCTGATGCTCTCCTGGGAACTTACTCATGAACATTTAGCAGTTGCTCTGCCACAGGTGGACTGCCATCACAAGTACTAGTTGGGTCTGACTGCTTCCTCCCCAGCTGTGCAAGACACTTGGGCTTCGGACTAGGACAGAACACACTGGCAAGAGATTTCAGACATCCAAGGCCAGAAGGTCTGAGAAGGCAACATAAAGTAAGGATGTTAAACAGAATTGGTCTCCTTTGTAAACAGGATGTGGTTATTGAGTAAGAGCTGGAGGCCCCAAAGCAGCTCAGAAACAAAGCAGCTAAATCCTGAGAGATAACGGGGATGTTCACTGAACTGTAAAATTAAAAGGCCTACTACTGTTCTTACTGATGTCCCAGTGAGGGAGAAGGTTGCCGCTAAGTTTTTACAGGAAGGGTTGAAGTCCCAGAAAGCACTGATTTGTTGAATGACATCAATTAGCAAGCATGAAGGAAAAGAACTGCTCGTCTCAACCTTGTGTGTATTAATCATTTGCATAAATGTTTGCAAATATTGGAATAACATTGCATTAACGAATGAGGTTCTTCTTGGTTTAGGTGCTAATGTAAACAGAAAATGAAATCAACTCTCTCCTCTAAAAATGGATAGTCCAGCTAACGAATGGATTCAAGGGCCAAGTACATAGAAGGTAAGAAAGTGACTGTAGTATGCAAAGAGTGCTTTTAAATTCCATTAATCCTTCATCCGGTTTGAGGAGCTGTTTGTGGTTTTTTTTTTCTGTGATTACTATAAATAATGTGTCTAATGATGCTATGGCAGCTATAATAATGTTTGCAGGGCCTGGTGTAACACATACTGACAACGGACTATTAAACTTACACATATACTTGTCTTTACCTCTAACAGTTTGTGTTTACCATTTAGTCAAACATGGAGAGGTTCTACAGGTTTCCTTCCCAATTGAGTATGTTACAGTAAGTATGTGGGAATAAATGGAAATATTAGACATTATTTCTGTAACTTATGAACAGCTAAAAATATCTAAAGGACAATTTAAGATGTGCATGTGAAAATGCAGACATTTCTCTCTTAAAATTAAGTTGTTTTTTATATCAGATATTTACTGATCATTACTTAAGTCTACTTCCTTTATTTCTAGGACTTTTGCCAACTCTGGCAGCATTCCTTCATACTTAACCACAACGATTTGAGGAAGTGTCCAACAGTCCTGGTAATACAGGGGAATAGCTCTGCCACTTCAGGTCTCAGTCACTTTGTAAGTATACGTAAAGCATTTTGGTTTCATCATACAGCTGCTGACAATATCGCTGTAAAGTGACAGGGGGTTACAGGTCTGCAAAGAGTTGGTGGAATTTTACTTTTGAGGTTATGACGATGGTTGTATTGGAACTCTTTTGCTGCACTCTCATTATGCTTATCCCTCTGCAAACTGTTACATTTACTGTGCTAACAAAGTGTGCCTGTCTATCAGGTTGAAAGCACCACTCAGAAGGACCATTTTACAGTGTGTTGAGACTTTTCCTGCTACGGCATTCACGCTGTCGCTGGGATGTCTTTCATCACAACTCTTCAAGTTTTCCTTCAAAAAATGAAGACTGATCTTCCAGCTCGCTTTAGCTGAAAATTCAGGAGAGTCACAAATTATCTTTAGCAACGTAACAATGACGGAGACAAAAGTAGCATTTATTACCCGACCCCTGACAAGGCAATCCAAAAAATGCAATCTAGTAGTATAATAAAAACAAAAGCAGAATACAGAATACTATGCAACAGCGCTTAGCAGAAACATTTAACTCTGTGCCACTTGCTTTTAAATCAGTTTCGGTGCCGCAGGAACGGTCAGAGGCACCTTCCTAAGGCCCAGGCTGCCCGGGGCTTCTGGGGATGGCGCTGGTAGCGCCGCAGCAGCCTCGGACAGCCGCTTTTGGCTGGGAACCGCTGACGGGTACGCCCCTCTCCCTCTCCCTCTCCTCTCGCCCCCGGGGGCGCCGGCAGCGCCACAGGGCAGCCGCCGCGGCTGACAGCCCCTCCGTGAAGAGGCGCAGCCACCGTCCGCCTCCAGCGCCGTGACAGCGGCAGGGACAGCGCCGCCCACAGCAGCCTCCGGCCGCCGCCACCTGTTACCTGCTCCCGTCCCCGCCCGGCTGGAGGCCAACACCCAGCTCAGGCCCGGCCCAGCGGAGCGCCCCACCCTCACCCGCACCCTCATCCCGTCCCGGCGGGGGGGAGCGGACACCGCCACATCCGGGTGCCGTTGCCCCGAGCGCGCATGCGCGGCCGCCTCGCCGCTGCCAGGCTGGGCGCCGCGGCCACTGCCGTGTCCAGCGCCGCCCCTCCCTCCCTCCCTCCCTCCCTCGTCGGGGCGCTGCGCTGCGCGTCCGCGCTGCCAGGC
>WEIS01062159.1:0-11472 GCA_013389965.1 Todus mexicanus | reverse complement strand
GGGCGGCGCTGACAGCGAGGCCGGGGAGCCGGGAGCGCCGCCGCCAAGACCATGAGGAAATTTAACATCAGGAAGGTGCTGGACGGCCTGACGGCGGTGTCCGCCGTGGCCTCGGCGTCGTCGGCCGCGCAGCAGCAGCAAGCGGGGAACCGGGAGAGCGAGATCCAGGAGACGCTCCAGTCCGAGCACTTCCAGCCATGCAAGGTGAATGGAATGAATGCTGCTGGTGCTGGTGGTGCTGCTGCAGCCCCGGAGCCGGCTGGCGGCCGGGAAAGGGGGCGCACCGCCGCGGTGGGCTCTGCGGGGGTTTTGCTGCTCGGTGCCCACCTGGCCGAGCCTGCCCCGCCGCTCCTGTTTACTCGTTTGGATTGATTATTTTGCGGGAGGAGGAGGAGCAGGAGGCCGAGGGAAAGGAAGCGGTGGGTGTAGCTGTGCGGGTTTGCTTGGATTTCCGTAGTCATCTTTCCTGGAGAGTTTTACAGGGTTTGGCGTCTCGTAGGCTCTTGCGTGTGTGTGATGTTGACGGTGTTCTTTGGACTTGGTAGGAAGAGTAAGATGGATGGGGGAAGGAGTGATCCGTCCGTAGCTGTGGTGCCCGTCGTGATTATCGCGACATTTGAATAGAAGCTTCTGTTAATGGGCCCGAAGGACGGGGGATCTGTCGCTCTGCATTATTTGGAAAGGCATTTGTCCTGTTCCTTTGCGCCTGGGAAAGGCTGTAGACGTTTGTGGTGGTTTCGCTGCAGCGTGTTGCCGAGTTGCCGATGCTGCTGTTGCAAATCTTCTCCAGAGACAGAGGAAAAGTTCCTGTTGTGTTTTGGGGTTTTTTTGTTTAATTTTATTTTTTTATTTGCTTGTTCTGCGTGATACGATAACTGCAGTTTGTCTGCACACTTCAGAAAATGATGCAGCGAATTAATCCACCAGCTGTACCAAGAGGAATCAAAACTGATTTGAATATCAATGCCCATTTTTATCTTTACAATGCACCCATGGCCCAGCTTGATACGGATGAGCTTGTTTGTGGATTCTCCTTCTTGTTTTATCTAGTGTTGCCGGCTTTTCTGCCACTTCGCCAAGTTGTTCACGAAGGACATGGAAAAGAACAGAGCTGTTACTGCTTAGATTTTCTTCACTGTGAGATGCTGAGAGTTATGGGTTATGCCAGCAACTTCAGTGAAATAAAAGGAGTCTATCAGAAGTTTACTATGTGTTTATGAGGTCCTAAAATAACTCTTGCTTTAAAGGTTTTGAAATGGGAAAGCTAGTATTTGTGTGGCTTATGTTGTTGATGTTTATAAGAGAAGTAAGAGGAGGTGGCTTTTATTATGTTCTTTATTCTGATTAATTGCAGCCTGAGAAGCATAATGGAGTTATTGCTTGGTCAGTTACCAAATTAGTCTTGGCTAACGAAAAAACTGAATGTGCCAACAGCCTCATATTAAGAAAGCATCCCACGGTTGAGAGGTTTTTTGCTTTGTTTAGTGGAGTGGGGGTTTGTTTTGTCTATTTTGGGGGCTGTTTTTTTTCCTCTGGGGGAAGCAGAGGGCAGGGGTTTGGGTCTGTGGAGGTTGGGTTGTTTTTTCTTAATGTGCTGAGAGAGGTTGCACTGTCATGTGGGGCCTGTTGGATTGAAATTGAAGTGGTTCTTAGAAAAGCAGGTCTAGTAATTTGTAACAGTTCTGATGACAAGTCTGGCTTTGTTGCCAAACTTCCTAGGGTCATCTCAGATTTTGATAGTTTAGTGCTTTTGTTAGAGTTAAAAATACTCAAAGAATGAGGTAGATGGAAAAAATTAAATGTTGAGTTGATACAGTCTTTGTACAGAAGAAATCTAAGATTCAAATTAAGTTTCAGTAAGTATAACAGTCACTTGATGATCAAGGATGAATGAGTAATTATGACTAAAAAAAAAAATCTTTTATAATTGGTTCATGTAAGGCAGCTGATTTTTCACAGTCTGTTGTTAAAATGCTTTGTAGTTCCTTTCTTAATTGTGATAAAAACTGAATCCTGTTCCCTAACATACAATATTGATTCTGTTTATTTTTGGTCTGCTGCTTGACTGCGATGCTCTGGCTTGTTAGACTGTACGTCATGGTTTTCCCTATCAACCTTCAGCCTTGGCATTTGATCCTGTTCAGAAAATACTGGCCATCGGGACTCAGACTGGTGCGCTAAGGCTGTATCCTTTTATATTCTGAAGCGGATTTAGCGAACCTCATGCAAGGGACGTTTTGATTCAGCCGCTGGAACCATTCAGAAGTCTGGTGGGAACCAGGTATGCAGGGAGGGGAGAGAAAAAGCTCTGTTTTCTGTTGGGGGGTGGCCTGACTGTTCTGGTTGTTCTTTGTGTCAGTTCAAGTTGCGTTAACGACATGAGGTATGGCTGCTCAGTACCCATTATCTCAATATATAGATTTTGTAGAGGGTTGCTAGCGTGCTGACAGTTTACGGCAGCTGACTGCAAAGCTGAAGAAAGACCTGGGCTGAGCTCTCTTCCGTTGTTCTCCTGTATCCTCTGGGATTGAAAAATTTCCCACTGCTTGGTGGATTTTTTTGGTGTGTTTTTGTTGGATTTTTTTTGGTCTTGTTCTTGAGATAAGCTTTGTGATACTGTAGTTACCTGCTACTGTTTCCAAAACCAAAAGATAGTTTCAAGCGATGACACAAAAGGAAGGGTACAGGAATTGTATTTCACTAATAGTTTTCAAGTGACTGAGATGAGCAGAATGAATTTGTGGAATAAAGCACCAGTAACCTTGCTTCTTTTTGTTCACTAAAAAGTGAAATGCCCATATATTTTCTTAGCCATATGGTATCATAGCCATATGGTACTGTCCAAGCCATGTAACAACGTATGTGTTTAAACTTTAATTTTTAAAACAAGGTGCCCTGTAGATTCTTTCTTTAATCCATGCTGCGGTTGCCCAAACCTTACTTTTCAGCAGAAGAGAATGAATTGACTGAGCTCTGATCTTTTTGGTGAAGGCTTAGGCCATCTTGCTAGAAAAATGGATTTAATCCTCTTTAAACTGTAGGTAAATCTCATCTTTTCCTTTTCTACTTATATTAGTCTGCAAGTAGACTTTTTTTTTTTTGTGTAACATCACTACTCTTGTCTGTAAGGTTAATTGCCTTAAGGGAGTTGTCTTTTACAAGTTGAGAAACTGAAATTCAGTATCAGATCCTATAAGAAGAGGCTGAAGTGAAGTAGCTTGTATGGTATCTATAATAATACCTATTATGAACTCCCTATGTCTCTTAACTCGAAGTATAAGTAACAGCAATGACTATGCAGTGCTTTTAATATTGTGTTGGAAACTACCCTTAGCTCCATAAATGTGGTGTTTAAAAAGGTGATGAAGTTGATTTAAATGAAGAAGAAAGTGTGGGTGGATGGTGCTGTTAATTGCTCTCATATTGGTAGAATAGATGAGGAATCAAGAGGCCTAAAAGCAAGGATTTGGATTGGAGGAGAATGAGATATCAAAATGCAGTTTAGAATTTACTCACCTGTAATTTGGGGCAGCATGATGTTGCAGTTTGGATAATGATGACTTGATAAAACCTGTTTACTGGCACTTGTCCACGACTACACCTCTGAATTCTCAGAGTGTGAATTGCTTTCTAAATAATCGAAAGAAGGATTGCAAAATTGCGAGGGAGGGAAGAAGCAGTTACTGTGAGAGGAAGCGGTCACATTGACAGAAAATGTATTTCCTAAGGAAAGTAACTTCATGCAAGAGGCAGAAGTGTTGGTGCTCCCCGAGTTTGATGAAGGTGAATATGCTTCCCAGTACCTTGATATTGATCTTGATTCTTGGAAGAACTGGTTTAAAGCCCCCAGCCCAGCTGATAGGTTGGCTCTGTAACCCAACAACACTGCCGAAGTTGTGTCTCCTGTAATTCTTCGCGTTTGGGATGGAGGGTGACACGCAGAAGAATAGACTCAGACGCATTTCCAATGTAAATCCAGCCTCTCACTTTCTGCTTAATGAAACTGGTTTGAAAAGTGCCCTTTGGGAATGAGTGAAACTTGCAAGAAGTGCTTATTTCATTCTGTTGCTCAAAGATAAAAACACAATCAAAAAGTAGCAGGCTGCTTTACCTGCTATGGTTTTTACGAACAGTAAATTGCATGCAAAGATTCATTAAAGTGGGCGCCAGTAACTCTTTAGAGCTGCAAAAATGTTCTTAATTAAAATGAGGTGTGGACTAGAAAGGCAGTCAGTAAAGAGGTAGTCATTGAGAAGTCGATCCTAGGAGAGGGAGAAAAGTCAGTCCTCATTTTCTTCTACTTTCAGTATTGTAAGACTATAGAAATAAAGGAATGATAATGCTTCTTTTATTGCCTACGAGCAGATTGGAGCTGGGTATTAGTGTTTTCCTTGCACCTTCAAGTGTAGGGGCATCTTCAAACTTTCACTATGGCAGGTAAGTGATATGAAGGATTGTGAAGCAAGTTATTTTATGGAAAGACTGTTGACAATAAAATAGTCTTAAATCAAGGAATGAGCCAACCTGTTTCAGATTTCATTAGTATGTGAAGAAATTAATATTACAGTCCTGAGTGACTTTGGGCCTTTAATCAGCTAACCCCTTTACAGAACATGTTGTCTGTATTTGAGCAGTCTGCAATTTGAGTGTTTTAACTTCAAACCCAGTATTGATTAGAACAGATTAATGTGAGCAGAAATTTTCTTAACCACACTCCCATCTCATTCTTCTTTCTGAGGACTCTCTAGCCACTTGTCAAGGAAGAGAGAGAATTCCAATACACAAATAGTAAATGTTGTCTCTAGTATTGATACAGTGATGTGAAAAATAGAACTAAAGCGTCTTCTAAAGTAACAAAATCAAGGGATAGAGTTATACCAGATGTTCACTGGCTTTTTGTCTATCTCACTGACAAAATAGCATCAACACTGCATTGAATTCTCTGAATGCAGTCTCTGAAAGGTGAAAATGGAAGTACCTAAGTAATAGGTGGCATGTTTCACTGATTGGGTTAGAAATAGAATTATCCCTCTGTTAATATTTTTTGTCCCAAATCCTAGGCTTGATGGATTAAAATTGGGGGAGAACATTTTGAAGTTGATGACTTAGTGTGCCAGTCAGGACTTTACTGTTCCATGCCCATATGCAGCAACTGGTTCTAGATCTTGCAGTTTTAAGAGGGAGAAGAAGTCCATTAAAATATTAGGAGGAGGCTGCTTTGAGTGTAAAGCATAAACCTTATCAGTTACAAAATTTGCAGTTTAAGATTATTCACTAGTTTAACTTCAGCACGGTATCCCTTGTTCCCTTAAAAAAAAATTGATTCTATTTCTGGAGTTACTTTCTAAGTATATTTCTAGCTCTAATTTTGCTACAAGACTTAAAAGCAAGTGTTTCTGAAGCAGACTGATACAGTTCAGGTATTATCCTTAATTAGAGAAGTATTTTGTGCCCTCCAGAGAATTTAACGTTTTGAGCAATCAGCTACAAAGGCTCTATTCTGTTTTCAGCTATGAACTACAACTTGGTTACTTTATGAGGAAAAGGTGCGAACTGTATGGCTTGTAACTGTAGAGGTGAGATGCTGGACCCACTGCCCTTGACTATAGGACAGCCAGCTGGCTTGAACTTCTCCCTGATATTAGGATCTGTTGAAGATAATTAACCTGTTTCATTCTGTTTTCTATATTGCAGGGGAAATTGAGGTAGGCATCAGAGCAAATGCACAGCACTGAGTGACATAAAATCTGAAATTTTTTGCACATACACTCATCTGCTCATGCTGATCCAGTTGTTACTCTGAGTTTGTGGTGCTGATCAGAGGACACCCATTCCAGGGTCTTGAGTCTTGGCTCGTGGCCTGATTATTGCGCATGGCAATTTCACCTCAGGAGCTGCCCTTCTGCACAGTGGTGGATGCTTGTGGATGTGTTCCCTACAAGGAGCAGTTGTGCTCACTGTTGATTTCAAGCTGCAGTGGTCAGTGTAAGCTGCTGGTGGCCTCCTTTGTCACTGCAGGCCGGTATCTTTGACTTTCTCCATACTAAAGGGATTTAGATGTCGTTATCAGGGTGGCTTTCAGTTTTTGATCTCCGACCCCAAATGTGTTACATATCAAGTAATTAAAAGTTCATCTATGCTTTGCTGATTTCTTGTGCATACCTGAACCGTTAGAGGAGGACACGTAGTCCATAGTCTTTAGGGAGTTTTGTGCGTAATTGGATGTGCTTTGTTTTTCAAGCAGATATAAGAACCTTCTAATAAGTTAGTCTTGAGTATATATACTCAAGGCTTAATTTACCTGAATGGTGTAATTGGGTAGACTTCACCCTATGACATGCTGACAGTGTTCAGTGTCCTAGGTAATAGTCCTACTTCCATGCTGTCTGTTGTTTTCACTCTTCTGTTTAAACATCCTTCTAAAAGTTGAATGTGATCTGGATAGGGTAGCATTTAAACTGTGAAGAGGTTTCAGAATGATGAAAAGGACTTTTTCAGGATTTGTCTATCTGGGATGTTGTTTCTTCAGAACTTGAAATGACTAATTGTACCGAGCTCTGGACTTCATAGTCAGCTGAGCACTTTTTGTTTACTTTTATAGGAGGTATAATAAGCTCTGAAGGTAAATCAGAGGAATTTAAGGATTTTTTCTGCTCGATGCTGTTTAACTGCTCCATCTTAAACAAATTTCTTTACTTTTTGGTGCTTCGGTTTCTGAATAGCAAAACTAGGACAGTATATCAAATGAGATGTATTTTGATTGTCTGCCAGCGTGAATACAGTATCTTTATTGGTGCTTCATGCCTTAAAAATACTCACTTGCAGCTTGAAACTCAGTCTCTCTCTTGATAGAGGGAGTTGTAAAAAGGAAAACCATTTCCACTAGAAATTCTTGAGAATGAAGAGGATACCTGTAGAATAGGTGTTGTGCCTTCCACATGGACCAAATTGTGCTTAAGACTATTTATTTCCAAGCAGAATAGATTCTACAATTTAGGTTTGGGTATTTTTTTCTGTTGTAAACTGAGTTCACAGGAAGGAGAAAAATTAGATTGTTTGTCATTCTGCTGTTAAATATCTGTTCTGAATGTCAGCATCTGTTCATTTCCCCCCATTCTTTTCAACAGTAAAAGATGACTTATGTAAGAAAATAGCTGAAGTTTTAATGTATTTGAGATGTGTAAAACTTGCTTTCTGTAACTTCCATTCTCTGGTCTTTGTGAGAGGAACTCACAACTCTTATTCTTTGATCAAAATAGCTCAGAGCCTGGATGTGTGGTTCCATACAGTCAGTTTCTGATTAAATGTTTGTTGTAGCATCTGGATAGTTTTCCTTTAGACCTATGCTAAGAAATTCAAGCAGTTGAATGAATTCTCTGAAGCTCTAACAAAATTCCATTTCATACTTGCCATGTGATCGTATCTATTAAAAATACTTTGCCTTTGGATCATTCAGACTCTGCAAGGCAGTCTGGCAGTCTCACTGTGTTTTGGTGCTTTGCTTTTTTTTTTCTCACCAAAATGTCAGCTTGAGATGTTCTGTGGTGTTGGGGTTTTTTTAGTTGTTTATTTTGTTTTTTGAGTAACTCTGCACCTGCTCCTCCTTCTGCAGTAGGGCAGTGTCTGGAGTTGTGTTTATAGTATGCAGAGCAAAGATTTCAGTTTTTCAAACTGAGCATCTAACTATGAAGTTGGCACAGTTTCAAGTGGGAGACTGGACCAGAAAAATGCAGGGGTTCCTTTCCAACCCTAAATTATTCTGTGATTCTCTCTATTCTGTGAATATACCAAAGTCAAACTGAACTGAATTGTCAGGGGGGGTTGGCATTTGTCTGCTGGACAGAACAGTCTCAACCTTCACCAATGTTCTTCTGGACTTTGAACAAATCTTCCTGTTTTGGGAAGAGTACATCAGTGAAGCTACTAAAAATGTTGCAGTGGTGTCATGCCGGAGAGACTCTGTGATTATTTGTTAATAAGAAAGTGTTTGTTGGCTACCTTGCCACCTTGAAAATTCACATAGAGTAATTTAGGCAAGAAAATGGTTTTGCTTAAAATATACATTGGTCTTATCACATATCCGTTTCTTTTAACACTACCACGTTTCTTATCATATCTTTCATTACTTAGTCCACATGGGTGTCATTAACTCTCATGTATCTTGCTTTAAGTGAAAATTCCCTATCCCCTTAATGAAGAAAATCAACTATGTTTAGATATTCTGAAATGAAATGAGGCCAAAATGCCATGATAATACATAAAACTCTTAAAAATATATGGAATTACAGCAAGCAGAGTCCTACACAGAAAGCTATGACAGAATTCTTCATGGTAAATAGGATGGCGTACTTTTTAAATCCATGTTTGCACTTGTTTGGAGACTTGGAGTGCTGGTTTTGGCTGGCATAGAGTTAATTTTCTTTATAGAGATAGTATGGGGCTATGTTTTGGATTTGTGGTGGAAACTGTTGATAACACAGGGATGCTTTGGCTATTGCTGAGCAGAACCTACACAGAATCAAGACCTTCTCTGCTTCCGACTCCACCAGTGAATAGGCTGGGGATGCCCAAGAAGTTGGGAGGGGTTGCACTTGGGACAGCTGACCTCCGCTCACCAAAGGGGTATTCCAGAACGCATGATGTCGTGCTCTACTATTAAAAACTGGAGCTAGATGAAAGGAGAGGATAGCATTCAGAGTGATAGTGTTTGTCTTTCCAAGTTACTGTTACACATGACAGAGCCCAGCTTTCCTGGGGATGGCTGAACTCTTGCCTGCTGGTGGAAAGCAGTGAATTAATTCCTTGCTTTGTTTTACTTGCATAGGCAGCTTTTATTTTACCTATTAAACTGTTTTTATCACTGCCCACAGATTTTCTCACATTTTCTTTTTCTCTTCCAGTTCTCTCCCTCATCTCACTAGGGGGGCAGTGAGCAAGCAGCTGTGCAGCGCGTAGTTGTTGGCTGGGGTTAAACTGTGCCAGTCCATTTTAGGGCCCAACATGGGGCTTTGAAGGCTTTGAGGTAACAGATTTGACTGGAATGTGCTAGATAGAATTTATAGCTATTAGTTCTGTTTAGCTATTAATCTTCAGGCTTCTGTCCTCACCATGGGGCTTACTTGCCTTACTGTAAATTAGAGTCTTGTGCTTGTTAGTGACTGCTTTTTGCTTTCACTGCTTGGCTGTACTGCTTATCTTACTCTGCTGTGCCTGGGAACATTTTGATAATGGCAGTGGCGACGTGCCTAGGCTGGCAGATGGTCGGGGCATCGCTGCGGTTTCTGTGCTGCTGTACTGGACAGGCTAGAGCTCCAGCGTGAGCTTGAGTCTGTGCAGCAGCAGGATACCCTGAAGTGACTGTGACCGTGGATAAACCCATGCCAGAGCAGGTACATCTCGAAGCATATGAGGATGTGGTTTTCTGTGCTGCAGCAGGTATGCCTTTGAAGGGATTGTGGCCCAAGAATGAGTCTATGCAGGAGAAAGGTACATGAAGTCATGCTGGAGCACCTCAAAGCATGTGGACATCGATAAGCCCACAGCAGAGCAGGTGTACCCCCAGAGGGACTGCAACCATAGGTAAGGCCATGTTGGAGCAGGTTTACTTCTGGAGGGACCTATGGCTGTGGGTAAGGCCACGCTGGAGCAGATACATCTCTGAAGGCAGTGACCCATGGATAAGGCCATGCTGGAGAGGTGCATCTCAAAGCAACTGTGGCTGTGGATTAAGTCTATGCCACAGCAGGTCTTTGATTTGAAATATTATCAGAGATACTGTAATTCTACTAAGCAGCTTTTAGCAGTGATTCCTTTTGTTCAAAAATACTTGAAGTATAACCGCATTAAATTTCAGACTGTAATTTACAAAAATGAACTTTAGAATGAAAACTTTTCTTCCCTGTAGGTATTTTACTGGCCGAGTAGAAGCCTAATGGTTATAGCCTTGCAGCTTCAAACTTGCTGGGTCATAGTGAGCCTGGGGAAGGAAATGTCTTCAGAAAGCAGGCAAGGTTTGCAAGGCTGCAGATGTTACCATAGCACTGGCATAGTCTGTTTCCTGGTAGCTCCTAGCAATTTGTGAAACAGTGAGGTGGTATGGATTCTGTGATCTGATGATGTTAAGGTAAAATGTGACAGGGAATTGGACAGCTGGGACCCAGCTGGAGCACTGTACCAGAAGTCCGAAAGCTTAATTCACTAGGTTCTTAATTTGACATTTTACTGGATTTTATTCTTTCTTGTTCCCTGTGGAAGGGCTTTTAGAACTGAAGTAGCATTATTGCTGCGGGAGAAGAAACGGGCAGTTTCAGTAAAGTCATGTCAGGAAAAGTAGAAGCAGCTCACAATTTGAGATGTGATAAAGAAAGCTTGAAAGCACAAATCAAGATTGCAAACCCTCCCTAACAAAACTTCCTGTTTAGTGGAAGTTTAACTGCATTAAACTTCTAAATGTCCAGGTCTCTGTCTTGTGAAACCTTTGTAAAAATAAAGATAAGCGTTCTTGCACACTGCCTTTTCAGTCACTAAAAGTGCACTCAGTTGCTATTTTTGTTTCCTGTTGCTCTTCTAGAACTGTTTTTTTGTTTCTCAGTTTAATGGAAGAGTAAAAACCCACATTGTTTATCAAGATTCCCATAGCACATCTGGTTTTATAGGGTTATTTATGTAGAAGCTCAGTGAAAAGAGCAAAATTTGTAAAGTACTAAGCTGCATATGAAGTCAAACAAAACTGGAAGATGTGGATTTTGGGAGCAGTTTACTTTGTCCTTAATCTTAGCTAACTGCTTATGGTTTCTTATTTTGAAAAATACTCCTTAACAGTTTGGAGATGGTTAGTACTGTGGTAAATCGTTAATCTCTTGGGTCTTCTCATTTCCTTTTGCTACTCTCAATGTGGCCAATCCTGGAGTGTACCATCAAACAGATCATTATAAGTTTTTTCAAAAAATGCAGATTCTTAATCCTGCTAAGTGTATCTGATTAAGTAGACAACATTCTACTTTTCAAGAGATCTCATCCTTTGACATGACGTGTATTTGTTTTGCTAGCCTGAGGAAGAGGTTTGTGGTACTTTTGAACCAAAACAGCATAGGAGAGCTGGTAGGGATCAGGGCTGGCCTGGCTACATGACAGACACTCTCTATTAACCCTTCTCCCTTGCCAAAGGGGACGGGAAAGAGAATAAGGCAGAGAGAATTATGGGCTGGAAAAGAAAACTAAAGCAACTTCAGTGAAAATGATAACAATAAAATTAAATATACAAAATATGTACAAACCCAATATTGAGCCCAGCTCCCCTGATGGCAGTTACATCACTGTTACCACTGATGCTGTGAAGAAGGCACTGGGGAAGTCCCAGACTGGACTCAGCCTCTGACAGGGACTGGGTTCAGGAACTGGATTAAGGAACACATGGAGTGGGATTGAAAGCAGAACAGATGGAGCCCTACTCAGACACTGACCATTGAAGAA
>WEIS01062153.1:3419-16946 GCA_013389965.1 Todus mexicanus | reverse complement strand
AAAAAAATAAATTAAAAAATATGTGGAACCACAGCTTTTTTACCAAAAAATATAATCAAAGGGAGAATTTTGTGTGTCCTAATGTTGCTTCAGAAAAAAAAGTAAATCAGTGAATTTTACAAATCCTACACAATTAAAATGATCGCCACATCAGTTAACATCAGCTATACAGATTAAAGCTTGTTTGTTGGTTCTACAGCATTCATGAATAGGCTGGTCACCCAGCCTTCTTCAGTATCCTCATGTGTGTCCTTTGCCCTCTTTCTCTTAATTTTCTCAATTCTTCTCTAAATGTAAAATCCAGAGGCTACATTTATTTCTGAGAGGTATGGCCTTCAACTACTCTCTCTTTTACATCTCCTTCCTGTTTGAACATAAGAGCATGAAAAAGTGGCAGACAGAGAATCATTTATTGCTTATGCTGCAAATAAGCTGTTAATGGTCAGGAGAAGAATTATTTTTCTAACACTTAAAGACCTGAGAGAGTGACAGAAAGGCAATGAGCCACCTTGTTTGGAAAACTTTCAAATCTAAATGCTGGTGTTGAAGATGAGTACAGCACATAAAATATGATGAACAAACATCTAGCTGTGGACAAACTTCCAATACAGCAGAGAATTTTACACAGTATCTCTCTGATGTGATCATATTTAACTTTTGTGAACTTTAAAATATGTTGTTCCCTTTAATGATTTCTTGTGATGTCTGTGGTTGCTCTCTTTCTATCTATGGAACTCTCTCGCTTCTGAAGATGTGAACGCTTTCTAAGTAACTTACCATGTCATTATTGCTTCATAACAGATCCACCCTAAATTTAAAAGTTCTAGAATAACAATAATACATCATCTCAATAAAATAATATTTCCCTCCTACTTAAATGTTTCCATATATTGGAGAAATAGCAAAATCCCCTACAGCATTTAAATTGGTATCCTGACCCTCACATAAGGTATAAGAGATCAGCTTTACGCATGTCTGATGGAATAAGACATAAGAGATGTAAGAAAGACCAAACTGTAGTCTTGAAGAATTTAGGCATTTCTGTACTTGCAGTGAAGAATCCTTAACTCCATGTTGCAGAATACCACATTTCAGGCTCTCAGGCCTCACTTTAATTTCCTCCCAGTAAGAAGAAGCCTGGGTTAGCACGTGAATATGACATACCTGTGCCCATTTTTCTCAAAAAAGAATTTAGAAAGCTCAATTGAATATTTATTCATTAGCTTCATCAAAACCCAAACCATTGTGTGCCACCTTCCAAGACAGCCAATCTACAGAAGACATTACAGGCTAGGCTGTGGCTTACAGGAATTTCTTTTCCAGGTAGACACCCCGTTTCAGACTTCTCCTCCTGAAGGAGATTATCCTGAAGTAAATATAGCATAGATGAAAATTCCTCTCCCCTCCCACCCTGCCTATTCCACCACTCCAAATAAACCATTGGAGATTTCAATACAGAATAAATATATTTTCATATTCCCCTACAGAAACAGGGAGACAAGGAGAAAAAACTGCTGAACCTTTAAAGGTCATCCTGTAACAGCCATTCAGTCTCGATACTAGAGCCATGTTCTAACTTATTTTTTACTGAATAGCCAGTTGAAGAAAGTGCTCTATCAGGATCCAAAACTAAACTGAGAATTACTCAGTAATGAATTATCCTTCTAGTGTGTTTAAAATCCATTAGTGACATAAAAGTAGAATGTTTTAATTAAGAGATTTACCTTAACAGTGCTATTAACAAATGTCTCATAAAGCGTTCATCGAAAATCAATTTAGAGGCACTGCACCATCATAATTATGAATTTTCAGAAGATCCTAAATACTTATATACATACGAGACCGTAATGGCTCTCACATGATCATTTGTATCTAGCATGTATATAACATGCAGGTTTAGAAGCTCTTAATAATAAGCATTTGTCTAAATGTCCCAAAATGCACACAAAAATTTTGCTTGGCCATTCATGATGTCATCAGCTAATTTAGCTGGGGTGTTTTGTGTTTTCTTAATTTTGTCATGTCTGAACAGAAACATAGCAGTTGTTTTACTTCTTATATGTAGTCTTTGCATAGGCACTCCAGGCAATTTTTAGCACCTGTAAAACTTGGAAAGATGTATAAGACTACCCAGGGATAAAGTTAAGATAATTGTGGTTTCAGAACTTACACCCTGACCTGGTGTTGTATGTCAAAACTAGTTTCTGCTTTTTGCAACTCAGGCAGTTATGCACAATAAAAAATTTAAAAGTTACATAGCTTTACTGAATTTATTAAAAGATGAAAAACATAATTAGGAGAAAGGGCACTTTAAACAAGTACTACTTGACAAAATATAGTTTTAAGGAGATTTTTTCAGAGACATTAAGATATCACTGAGCATTTTTTGTGCAGAGTCCTTCCAAAATAAGATGGCAAGAGCACATGTTTATTTGGAAGACAAAAGTGGAATAAGTAGTCTGGAATTGTGAAGATGAGAGTCTAATTTGGTCTGTACTGAGTAAGAAGTTGCATATATGACAAGGCAGGACATAAACCCCTTCAACTACACACATATACCTTATACTGAATATTTTATCTTGCACAAGAGAAAAAAGATCCAACTTCCCCTCAAAAAAACCCTTGGCACTACTGAAGACCATGACACTATCAGTCTCTAGTCAGGACAGTTGTGTGTAACGGACAGCATTAGATTTTGATCAACAACTAACTATTTTTACGTTATTATAAACCAAATTACTGTGTTATTATGTATCTCCAGCTAGGATTTTCTTTGTTATATATTCCATATATTGATTATAAGATTGTTTAGTGATTTAATTACACAGGGCATGACAATTAAAGGAGATATCGCGAGAGAATGTAGCTGCACGGTGAAATTAATCACAAAATTTTAGTTGCCAGTACCACCTTGAATGAATGTCTGTAATTACCAGAACAGTGTTTCAAAAGACATCATCAGAGTTTTATTCAAAAACAGATGACCTATATTTCTTTGACTAGTGATTGGTCAAACAATTGCCATTAGTATACAAGCACCTCAAGTACCCTAACAGGATTAAGTATTTGCAAAACCTATTAATGCATCCGGACACTAAAAACCTTTTAAATCTTCCCATGATACCTATGACATTCAAAGGAAAGCCAGAGGCAGATAAGAATTTGGAGCAAAACACCTAACTGTTATACATGGAAAACATGCCAACAATCTCTGGAAAACGTGCTGGCCGAAGTGGTTCAAGCTCAGCAGCCTGGGTGGGATAGATTGGAAAGGTGTGGAGGGAACTATGTTGGTGCAATGCCGTGCTCCTATTGGTGTCACATTTGCAGCCCCAATGTCCAAGCTGCTGTAGGCTCTCTGGTTCTCTGAACCCTAACCGTGACGTGAACCCTAACAGGATTTTGAGGCTGAGGTCCCTAATGGTCAGTGTGGGTCAGATGAGCAAGGTTTGAACATGTTAATACTTCCAGAAACTTCTTCAATCCCAGAGTTGTCTTTACTCCCCTAAAGGGAGTAATAAGTTCAAAGAGAGCTTTTGTCAGCCAGCGAAGTCAGTGTCAGGCTCTTCCATGACCAGGCTCTGCTGCTGTTCTGTGTCCCAGGGCTGCCTGTGGGGAGCTGCTCTGGGCCAGGTGTGTGCCTGTGGCTGACTGCTGTGGCCACTGCATTCCTCTGGGCACGTGCTTCTCTGCATGGGTGTAATCTCTTTGTCTGGCCCTTCTGGCAGCCTACGTTCACCTTTTAAACCCCATGGAATGGCTTCTCTCGGCATTCTCATGGTTTGTGGGACAGCTGTCTTCAGGTTGGCTGGGTGGGTGTTGTGAGCTGCTTTGTGACAGGGGGTTCTGGAAGGTGCCAGGGGCTGCCCACACCTCTAGCGAAGGACCCCTGCCCAGGGCAGAGTGGCCTCGGGAGAGCAGTGGGTGCTGGTGTGTGCTGGGGCTGCTAGGGGAGCCTAAGAGCTCTGCCTGCCCCTACGCAGCCACTTGAGACAGCGCCATGCCCCAGGGAGCTGCTGCCCGTGGGGGTGAGACCTCAGGAGCCCAAGAACATCTGCCAGAGTGACACAGAGGTACATACTCACTCATTGCTCTGAGTACTAATCTAATCTGCCTTTTGCTTTTTGGGAATGCTGTGCCTGTTGCCTGGAGTCATTCAGTGATGTAAGGGTCAGACTGACTGCTGGAGCAAGGGGTGTAAGGCTCTAGCTGGTTGGCCACCCTAAGTAGTGTATGGCTCTGGCAGTTTGGCAGGGGTTAGTGGGATAGGGCTCTGAATTGCTGAACCACAAAGCCTACAGTTCCAGGGATGCCTGGACAGCGAAAGACATGCCAAGGGGAGCACGGCACGGCACCAACATTATTCCCTCCACACCTTTCTCATCTGGCCCACATATAGCAGTGTGATCTCAACCTCAAAATCCCATTGCCGTTAGGATTCAACATTGCGTTTGTTGGACCAATTGCAAATGAAAATTGTTCTATATGGCTACAGGTGATGTCTGTACTTTCCACTACTACTAACAAGCTAACAGGATGTTCAGATGGCAAACATTACTAGCACACACTGTTCCCTCAGTTAAGAAATCCCACCTAAGGATATTCATATAGTTTTCCCTCAGCCAATATAGCTGCTTAATTATTATCCACAAAATGAAACCCACATATTCAAACTTTTACAGTAGCTAAAAATGTGACTCAATGTGTGTTGTTCTTGAGCCACACAACACAGATACATATGGGTGCTTCCACTTGCTTCTGTTAGGCACAGTGTTGAAGAAAGATGTCTGTAGGGTAGAAGAATTAATTCAACTTGTGTCAGCCCTTCAACACCTTGAGAAACAGGCTATTGCTTTACTATTTCTTCTTTCAGTGAATACACAGCTTGTCTCTGCCATTCACATATTGAAAGTGGGTCCTGTTTTGCAAACCTGAATTTGTTATTTTTTTCCTTACTCCAAATGCAGTTTTCCTCAGATATCTTTCTGTCTTTAGCCTGAAACCTTACCTCTAAACATGGTAGGTACAGATACGCTAAAATGTTGACCCTTGTTCTGATTTTTAGCTGCCATCTGGCCTTCTTTTGGATTGTCATATTTCCTACTCTCCCTGGTTTTTGATCTTAGCTCATTTAGACTGCCAGAACAACTTCTGTCCCGATCTCAAATATCATGTGCACTTAATCTCTGAGCCAGATTAATGCACGCGTCTCATTCCTGATTTGGTCATAACACTTGAAAAAGCACAGAAATTATGACCTTGTACTAGAATACTATTCTAAGTAATCACCATAATTACTGGGACTGCATAATATTACATTTTTTTCTGAAGATCTCAAGAAGAACCACAACTACAAATTAGCTCTGAGATTTCAGTTCCAGCTATTGGACTTTTCTTAGTTTTCAAACTGCATTAGGATATTTCAATCTTTACAATAAGGGATACATTTTTCACTGTTCTCTCTACTGCTGCATTAAAATCATAATCTGTCTGTCTCACAACTACCAGTTTAAAAATCAGATTACAAAAAATGCACTTTGTTTTCCAGCTAAACATACATTTAAATATTGCATGAACCTGGCTCCCTTCCAACACGCATTTTATTAAAGCCAGCTGTGAAGTAATTATTGAACATGCTAAAAATGTCTTTTGAGAGCAGAACAGTATGAGTTTTGTCCAATTTTGATTCACACACTGAGCTTTGACTAAATACCACATTTCAAGAACTCTCTCTTTTATGAAATGGAGTCTCTGTACAACTTCAGAAACATGCTTTCTTTCTACGGGAATCTAGGTCAAGAACTGATTGTAGCAGAATTTACTGAAAATAAGGATTATGCTTTTTTCTAAATAAATAATGTGCTTTCAAGCACCAATGAAGGCTAAATAATGAAGAAAGCACAAGGAAGGCAATTCAGTTTGAGAATGAAAATATACCATATGAAATGCAAGCTATATTGCATATATAGTTTCCTTTTTCAGAAGTAAAATGTTTTTGTTCTTTGGGATTTGTAATCTAATCACATTCTGACAGATGTTACATATTTCTGATGGGTTTTCCACCTTTTATATGCTTTTCAGGCACATTTAGACGTATCATTTTATACCACATGAAGTTCTCACATGCATTTCACAAGCATCTGAGAGATTAATTTTTAAGTATAAATTATAAACAACTGTCTCTAGGAAGAGCATGGCCTAATTTTGAGTTCTTTATGATTACTCATAATTTTTTCTAAAAAACAGAATTCACTATTCTAGCAGTAAGATTCTATTTGATTCTGCATTTGCATGCTAATGGACAAAAGTATTTAAATTCCTACAGATATCTATCAGTGGCTAGATGCAGCCCAGCTGCTCCCTGTTAAAAATGGTGATTAGAAATTAATATAACTACCCCATGGATTCACAGCTTGAGATTTGTAATATATAAAGAACAATCATTCCTAAAGGGGCCATGCTTGTGAATGTTGTATTTAATTAACGCCCAAGGGAAAGAGCAACAGAGGAGGAGGAAAAGTACTGCAGCTGCATTTATTCTGAAATTGTAGTGATGCTAAACATTGCATGCCAGGTTTAATGGCATGTATTCATCTTGATAGCAGAGTGTCTTACTCAGAACAAATGATGCTGTTTGCCTTCAGGAGACCAGAATTTTGAAGTGAATTTGGGAGTGCACAATAGATTTCTATTTTATTTTCTCTGTTGACTTATGCTAGGCCTACCACCACAAACACCGAAGCTCCTCCTTGCATCTGATAAGCTTTGTGCATGGGCTGCACAGGATTCTTCTTTACCTGTAGTAATGTCTTTAGGCTTGTGATGAGAAGGTTGCCATGCAGCAGCAATCTGTCCAAGTCATAACAATCATTTATGTTGAGACTGACACTTCTCTTTTTATTCCTAGCTGCTACTAGCATGTGTGAAAAGATAAGTGTGTGTGGTGTGAAGAGGGTACATTCAACAGCTATATTTAGTAAGAGCAAATACTGCAAAAGATCAGAGTGTCTCCTGGTTTGAGTTGGAAGAGAGCTAATTTTGTTCAGTGATTTTACTTTTCAGCTCAGGCTCTTCTGAGTGACTGCACTTTCTGAAGTTAACAGCATGCTTTTGCAGGCAGCATCTGATTCTAGAAGTGATTGCACTTAATGTTTAGAGTTGCTACCAAGGATTGGTGTGCAGAAAGGCTCTTCTGTATACTTGCTCCTTCAGAAACCAAGGTCACTGCTAGATCTTGTGTACCATGTTAGAGTGCTGTAAAGCAAAAGTTTGCACCTGTGGGGAGGAGTCAACAGGACAGGTTATCCCAAACCAACTAAATATTCCAACCCATACATGTCATATTCAGTATAAAGCTGAGGGATCATGAGGATCAAGCTCTGTTCTTCAATGGTCAATGTCCAAAGAGGACTCTGTTCATTCTTTTGCCTTCAGTCCCAATCCATGTGTTCATGAACACAGTTTGGAATCCATCTCCTGAATCTGGTTCCCATCTGCCATGGTGTCCAGTCTGAGACTTCCCCAGTGCCTGTCCAGTAGCAGCAGTTATGGCAACGTGATTGCCATTAGCGGATTGGATTCAGTATTATTTTATATATATATATCTCATTATTTACTAGTTTTAGATTTCTTTTCCAATCTGTAAGTCTCTCTCACTTATTCCCTTTCCCTTTTCCTTGGGGAAGGGAGAGCGGTTAATAGAGAGCATCTGTCATTTGTGTCATGCCCATCCCAGCCGTAACCCTTGACAAAGTGAAAGACCAAGATCTCATGCTCATCCCAAACAAATAGTTTTGTATTTTAGAGAACATCACTACAGAGTTTAAGAAGTATAAAACCCCCCAAATAAAGCAAAACTAGCAAACTGCTACTATACCATGCAACAGTGCGTTAGTACAGCAGAAAGTACTGTCATAAATATGCCGCAAAGATGATTACCCAGTACAGCAGTCCTAGGACAGGCTCTGTTTGGACTGGAAGTTGCAGCTAGAGGAATACAAGACCACCAGGACAAGAACAGGGTTAGGTCCTACCTGCTCAACTGTGGCTGCACTTTGATAGACCAGCAGATAAAGAGTCCCAGCTAAAACTACCAGGCTTAGTTGTAAGCCAGTCCTTATTCAACACGCACCTTAGGAGGAAGCAGACCAGACTGGTGTCAGGAAAAGAAACCCAAGAAATCAGGTAACAGCATCCCTTAGAGTCACTTCTGTCCTTAGCACAACTGAAGCTGCTACAAAGACTGAACTTATTTGCTTTTTTTTCCAAAGGTCAGCTGCTAATTGAGACTTGAACAGAACACTAGTAACAAAGGCCCTTTTGTGTGAAGAGGAGCTTATTTTGTTGAAACACAGATCTGGGAAAACATAAAAGTTCAAGCCTAAATATGTTTTTCTGATCATGACAATAAACATTTCTATACTGCCACTACAGCAATATTATTTCAATATGTAAATACAAAAAGAGTACCATACAGTAAATATCAGACTGAAATGCTGACTGAGGTTTTGTCCTACCCAGCAGGGCAGCCTGAGGCGGGCGCAACCTCTGTGCCAGTCAGGACTGTGGCGACAGAGATAGTCCGAGGTGTATTGCGAGGTGGCAGAGCCATTATAATCAAGGGCGTCAGCCCTGAGCCTCTCCCCGTGACCATCAGTGGGACAGGGAGGCCCATGTGAGCTCTTGGCTGGAGTCACAGAGAAGAGGCACACATGATGTGATACCAACGACAGTGCGGTGGTGGCCTAGGGGTGAGATGAGATGCTCATCAAGCATCTCAAACGAAATAGCTTTATTAAGCTCACACCATCCACACTGTATATCCAGACCAAACCACTTATGCACTCAGTGTGGCAGTGGGCACCTATAGAGGACACCCTTCCTGAGGACGTGTACCTTCACAAGAATCTGTAGACACCTCTTGGCTGCTCACCACAGAGCAAACCTCAGTGGCTTGGGCGAGGTGCCCGGCTTCTTGCTGACTGCAGTCACTGGGTCTTATTCCCAGACTGTCTTTTGCATCCTTGTTTATAGGCAGCATGCTGAGGAGTTTCATCTTTCATTTGTAGTTTAAAAATTATTACACTCAAGCAGCATTCAGTCTGAAGAAATGCTGTAGTGTTAGTCTTGTCCTTCTCTCTGGGAATGCTACAGTACTTTGCCAATAAGTTTGTTTTCCATCTTGAGATTGTATTTACACCACAGCTAAAGGATGTCTTCACTCATTCTGATACTTCCAAACTAGTTTCAGATTTCTGCTTCAGGAGTAATACAAGAATAGCACGGGATGACGTTTGGCTACAGGCAAATTATCTGTGGCACAGAGCTTCAAATAAAACACCTGTGTGTGTCTTCACCAAGGATCTCTCCCACAGTCCATGACCTGCATTGAACTCAGTAATACTGGTGATTCACCTGAAGTCTTCATGAAGCGTACTCGTATTTTGGTAACAGTCTAAAAATATTCCCCAATTCAGCTTTCAGTAACCATCTGCTTCCTGCAGTAGAGAAGTCATACTTAGGACCAGGATTCTTAAAAATAACTATTTTCACGTGGCGGTGACTACTTTGGTTCACAGGCTGCTGTAGCTGTGTTGCCCTTACCAAAAAAGTTTGATGCTTTGCCAAATTTTTCTTTTGACAAAAATGTGAGTCTGCAAGCCCCAACATCTCCCGTGGTGTGGCACAGGGTGATTCATTTAAATTCTAAAGCTGATGATCACTTGAGTGAGTGAGTAGAAGAATGCTCTTTGCAGATGGGAAAGGAAGATTCCAGACTAGGTGACTCCAACACCTTCAAAGCCTGAATCAATGACCTTAGGACTGACCATAAAGTGATTATTAACTCTGATATTTTGAATTTCTCTTTGGCCAGCTAGTGTTAGCAGTTGCCCTCATATAAATTACAAACTAGTGTTGCAGTAGCACTGTAAACAATGAGACATCTGTGATATTCTACTTAGTCTAATAAAATTATGAATATTGTTCCTAAAAGAGGCCATTTTCATTCTAAGAGTTTTGCTGCAATTCCTAATGCAGCACTGACTGGCAGTTCGTGAGAAGAAGGAAACCATTTTGAATTTGCAGGATCTGTCTTTTTCTGTGTACAACTGCTGTGTTCTCTAGGCTAAAAAAGAAATAGGACAAGCAACTACACCACTGAGACTGAGAGTCGGGTGCTCTGACTCAAAATCCTTGTTAGGAAAGGTAGGTTAATAGCACTTCCTAGAGACATTGGGAGGTCAGGTAGGATTTGTGCAATTGCAGTGTCCAGGTAGTATACACTATTCACCGTCTGTCATATCAGCTAGTAGCTCAAAAGAACCATATAAGCCATGTAATGATTATGGATTGTATGTGTAGCCTGTAAAATGTTACATTTTTTGCTTTTCTGCATTCTTCTGAGGATTAAATGTCACTTTCTTGATGGTTCATCGACTTTCAGGGGAAAAAGGATGGGAATCTGATAGGACACAACACAACTAAGTGCAGTACAACAGGCATCTATGCCTCAAAACTGTTTGTTTGTGGGGTTTTTTTAAAAAAAGAGTCTAATAGTTGAAATATTTGTTTTTAAGTCCTGAAGAGAAACTTTAATTTCCAGTAAATAAGCATTTTCTTTAAATAAAAAAATTTTTAAAAGAACATGAAAAATAATTTTAAAAGGGATGAAACAGCCTTTAGATTTAACCATTGAATCATGAAGTTCATAAAAATAGCAGATACTGATGTAAGTTCACTTGTGTTTTTTTAATTACTGTCACTAGGTGGTTTTATGAAGTTGCAGCTACGTGCTTAGATGTTAATATCTTTTTAACCTGTTTAAGGGAAGCACATCATGAAGAGCTGAAAGGATTTATGAGAATCCTAAGATAAAAGACAGGATCCAGTATTTGTGCTCTGACAAGAAAGAAACAGAATAAGTGACCTTTCTGAATCAAAATCTCTCACTCAGGAAAAGAACGTAAAGGGGAGATCATATTTTTTTTTAATTAACTTTCACATTTTCTTCTTTTCACTGTTTCTGCTATAGGAATGCCTGTAGAGTTGTTTTTTTGTAAAGGGGCAATTCGACTGATTAAACCAGGCTGCTATGGTTTAAATATGCAACTGGTTACCACAGTAACGGGTTTACTTTGACACACAGCTTATCTTGTTTTAAGGAGTGCAGCCTGTTGTTATGGCAATTTGGAACACCACTATTTTTTCCCCTAAAGAAGCATAACACTAGATAACAAAACGATAGTTAAAATTAGTTCAATAATTAAAAATCTATATGTGATTTGGTATATTGTAGAATGCTGTAGTTTCTCAAATTTAACTTGACTGGGTCAGAGAGAGAAAGAACTAAAGTTCGTGAAGAAATAAGGATAAAAGATTATATTTCATACCACTGAAAGGCAAAGGTAGATTTTAGAGGCATTTTTAACAGATGAAATTTCAGTTGTAAATCCACTGTTTTCTGCCTTCCCAAAGAAACACATTACTTATTGTCTTGTAGATTCCTTCAGGAGCAAAATCTAAATAAATGGATATAGAAGAAACAATGCAAATCATTCCCCAAAGTTCTTAAGACTATAAGCAGGATGAATATTCTAACTGAAATTTCATGAACAGTAACAGTAAATGATCAAAGTTCTGCTCTAAAATAAACATTTTTCCAAAAAGAAATATTGCTTAAGCACAGAAATGAACATTCTTCTCCCTGTTGATAAAAACGCTTCACATTACATGCTAAGTAAACATGCATAAGCCTGCTTGTCTTAAACAAGAATGAAATCTATATGCCCTTTGCTGCAGGCATATTGATCTTCATAAAAACTTTGTTCACGTTTAAGCAAGTGCTGGAATGGTCTTGGCAGGAGGGGAGAGATCTGAGGGACATATAATCATCGAGGACCTGGAAATAAAAGAAAATGAGGAAGAAACTTTGATCCAATTATTTAGTTCCCCAAAATAGTAGTAAAAGAGGACTCTGCACTGAGTGCGGAAGCTCAATTAGGGTCCCCCTGCTGCAGTTAAAGTAATTTTTCAATGATGGAGTCATACACTTCTGAAGAGAAACTTGCTTTTACAGATTGCTCAATTTTTGAAGCAGATAAGCCAAATATATTAGTCCTATTTCTAGTTAGTTTCTTGTAGAAGAAACAATTTAGGAGTTACACAGGAAAAAGTGGTCAGCAGAAGGTTCTCAGCAGAGTCTGGACAGAACAAATCCCTTTCTACTATCTGCCACTGAATTTTGTCTCCAAGGGCGCCATATGTGATTTTGATTCCTGTAAATATATATATAACATAGTCTTGTTCTCTGTCACATCTCTTTCAAATTCATAATAGCTTTATTAGTTTAGCTGAACAGTTCATCTAGTTCAGTATTCTGGACCCAAAATGAATCATAAACAAACACTTAATGGAGACTATGGTCAGGGAAAGATGACCTAATGCTTATCCATCCACCATTTGTTTGTTTTCAGTTCAGGGGACTTCTTCAGCCTGTTCAGTTTTGTCTGATTACCTGTCACAGATCTTTCTCCCAACCACCTAAATTGATATCACCTTCTTCTATCCATAGTGTTTTTACACCTGGATCCATATATTTACACTGGCCCATACATAATGGAGAGATGGTGCAAGACTTTTCTTCAGTAGGAATTTTATCGTTTTTTCTCTGACAAATTTATTAACAGTATTCAGCTACTCTTTACCTCCAAGTATTTATTCTAGGTGCAAAATTTCCCACCATGCTAGACTGCATCTGGAATAGTCTGCAATGATTCTCAATTCTCTGTAAGACACCAGTTTAAATTCCTGCTTCAAACCAGGGATTTGAAATTTGATATTGGAAAAATGTTCTTTTTCTCATGAAAAGACTTGATTCAGTGCAGTAGTCCAAATTCTAGATTCAGTTTGGGTGCAACGTACATAAGGACAACTTTCTTCTCATCGCATTCTGTTGGAGATTTTGAGTTAGTTTGCATATACTTTCTCTTCAAGTGTTTAGTTCTCTCTACATGTGTTACAAGTAAATTGGACATTTTGAAGTTAAATGTTGCCTAAGTCCATCTCCTTTTACAAGTTTAGAATTTATCACATTTGGAAAATTTTACCTGAACTATGAAAGCTTTATTTTGTCTTAAGTAGTCTGTTTTAAGTTATGCTGTATTTGATTTTTTCAGTATTTATAATATTTATTCTGGGATAGTTGTTGGTGGTTCTCAATTACCCTGTCACTATTTAGTGTATAAGATTTATAAATTTAACTTGGGAATTCCTCATTTGTTTATAACATTGTAAATAAGCAAATAAATTCCATAGATGTGATGTCTCCAAAAATGTTTACAAACAGTATTATAGATAAAAAATACAGGTAGAAATAATACATGTGATGATTTAACTTCCTGAATAGCCATTTTGGGAAGGAAGATGAGAAGGATTTTAGATCAAATCTAAATGTTGTGCCTCAGGCTTCTCTTTTTTTCTTTGCAATAGCATCAAAGTTACTTCGAGTTTTTCAATTATTTTCTTTAA
>WEIS01062149.1:2714-12846 GCA_013389965.1 Todus mexicanus | reverse complement strand
GGCAGCGGGAGGGATGGGGGGCTCGCCGTGCGGGCCTGGCCCGGCTCTCTCCCCTCAGGGGACTGCGGGGCTGACCCGGTTCCCTCCCCTCCGGAGGTGCCGCAGCCTCCTCTTGTCCTGCCCTGGCCGGGCTCAGCCTGGTCCGGGTAAAGTTTAAATTGCGACACGCCGGGAATTTGTTGCTCCGGGTTAACTCCGAGGGTTTGCTCGCGCTTTTCTCCTTCCCAAGCGCGTGGATTCCTCTTTTTTGGCCGGTGGCTGCTGCTGGGGTAGCGCGTAAATCCTGCCTGGTTTTGGGTGAGAGGGAGGGAGGGAGGCACGAAGGAGGCGCGGGCTGGTCGCTCCTGGCTGTTTACACCAGTTTGGCTGCAACTGGGGGGGGTCCGTTCCCAGTCTCCAGAGCTCATGAGGCGATGCTTCGCCTCTTTCCCTTCCTCCTCCGCAGCGCCGAGCAGAACTTGGGCCGCTGCCTTGCTGGTATGGCATGGCATGGCATGCTTGGGATGGGATGGGATGGATGGCATGGGATGCTTGGGATGGGATGGGATAGATGGGATGGGATGCTTGGGATGGGACGGGATAGATGGGATGGGATGCTTGGGATGGGATGGGGTAGATGGCATGGGATGCTTAGCCTGCCCTGCAAGCCGCCGTGTCACCCACCCTGCCCAGGAACCGCCTGCGATCTCTTGCTCTTTGATTTTCTGACAAATCCCGGGGTTCTTCACCCGGGGTGCTGAACGCTGGATGTTTTCCCCCTCCAGCTCCAGCTCAAAGCAGCTGCGATCCGCGGGGCCGCTCTCCGTGCTGGAAAACTGGCTCCGAGCTGTTGCTCTGGGACCGTGCACGTGGTAACCACCGAAACGTCCCGGTTTACAGTAGACTTCGCGAAGCTAAATATAGAGCAGACATTTGGTTGTGGAGCATAAGCCGGAGCCTTCGCAGCGAACATGAGGCACCGCGGAAAGCGCTGCGAGAATATTATCCCTCGGATTTTTTTTTTTTCCATCTGTGGCTTCAGATTTTCTCAGGGAGTTCGAACCTCCTTAATAATCTTAAAATATTATCTGAGGGCTAAAAAGACGCGTGAGTTTTCTGCGGAGAGAAGTGCTGGTCGTGTGACGAGCTGCATAAGCCAGATTTATCCCCCAAGTTAAAAATACCCGTCTAGCCTGGATTTCTTTGTTTCCTTTCTGGAGTTTTCCTCACGAGCGCTCTGTGACAAGCGAATAAGAGGACTCGTAGTGGAGCGGGTTCTTCTCTTCCTCACCCACCGCGTGCCCAGTGCTTTGTTTTAGCACCGTCTACTCGGAGCACCTCGAATCTGCAGAGGGCTGCGCCCTCCGCCGTGGTGCGTGGAAGCTCAGGATGCTCTCCAGCACCAGGAGACCCCAAACCTGGACCCGACTTCGGATTCTCCCTCCTAACGTGTTATGTTTTACTCGCAGGAGCAAGGAGTCCATGGGGCTGTCCGGCTGTGGAGAGCTCAAACGGGGTCCAGAGGTGCCCCGTGCCCTATGCCTATTGCCAAAAGAAACATGCTTCCTCCAGAATCCCACGGTTGGTCTGGCGATGGAAGCGGCCCGAGGGTGAGCAATTTACCCAGGCAGAAATCCCCGAGACGTTCCTGGCTTCCCCCATCAGCTGCTCTGTGAATTACTCACAAGTCGGCGTGGGCTGGCGGCTGGCGCGAGCTCTCGTGGCTGGGACGCGATTCGTGTTTCAGGGGCTGTGCAGAGGATGTTGCCTGGAACCCAACCGCTCATTCCCAACCATACCCCCTCCTTCTGTCCTGGCAGGAGCTCCCTCATTTCTCAGGCTGACCGTCTTATTGACATCTCATTTCTTAGGTTAACCATCTTATTTATATCTTATTTCTCAGGTTGACCGTCTTATTGACATCTCATTTCTTAGGTTGACCGTCTTATTGACATCTTATTTCTCTAGGTTGATGATCTTATTGACATTTCCCTCTCAGCCATCCCCTATCCATCGCTTGTTTTGGGTTTGGCAAGAGCTCGTGGTGCTGCCGGGTGTCCTGCTGGCGTTCTGCGGAGCTGGGGGTGCTTCAGGAGCGCTCTCGGCGCCGGCACAGCCCCCGGGCGCCGCACCAGGTCTGATGCACGTGGAACACAAGTGCGGTGAGGAGCGGCTGAGGGACCTGGGGGTGTTGAGCCTGGAGCGAAGGAGGCTCAGGGGAGACCTTCTGGCTCTGCACAACTCCTTCAAGTTCATTCAGGAGCTTGGAGCCAGGGGGGGTCGGGCTCTGCTGCCAAGGAACAAGCGCCAGCACAAGAGGAACCAGCCTCAAGTTGCCCCAGTGGAGGTTTAGATGGGGCCCGAGGAACAATTTATTCACAGAAACAAGTTCTAAAGCCCCGTCCCAGGCTGCCCAGGGCAGGGGTGGAGTCCCCCTGATCCCTGGAGGGGTTTCCAAGCCGTGGAGATGTGGTGCTGAGGGACATGGGGCAGTGGTGCCCTGGCACTGCTGGGGGAATGGGTGGACTCAATAATCCTAAAGGTCTCATCCAACCAAAGCAATTCTGTGATCCCTTTGTAGCAGGAGGTGAAACCAGGTGCAGCTGTGGTTCAAGGTAGGGTTACTGAATAAAAGCTTGAAGGAGAAACACGTCGTTCGTCTTTCTCCCCGTCGGGAGCCGAAGCGCCGCGGCGGCTGGAGGAGCACGGCGCAGCGCGGGGCTCCGCCGCGGGATCCCCGCTCTGCTGCGGGTACAAAGGCTGGCACGCCGCTCCGGGGAGTCCAGGCAGCCTCAGCGTCGCTGAGAGGTGAGAAAAATCCCCGGGGTGGGGGGAGGCTGGTGTTCGTTATCCTCGCCGAGCCTCCGTCTCGCAGCCAACATCTTTCTTGTTCGCGCGTGATAAGATAGCAGCAGAATCCCGCGTCAGTCACGCCAGCGGTAAGCTGGCAAAGGCGCCGTCTGTAGCATCCATCTTCTCCTTGTCACTTCCAACAGACAGGCTTCCCGTGCCGAGCCGCTCGCCGGAGCGACAGGACCCCGCGCAGAATTATCAAGCGTTTCCTCGTCGAGCTGGGTCCCACCGCCGTGGGGTCAGACAAATTGTTTCTGCGTTCCCCGCCGCAGACCGTGGAGCAGCCCCGGTCTTTAGGCACGTGCCGCTCCTGATGGGAAGGACAACCCGAGGGTTGCAGGTCGCTGTCAGCGTTTCCCACCTGCCGTCCTGTGCCATAGGTTAAACCCCCGAACAAATTTAATTTTGAATACGTAACGGTGTTGCAATGAATTTTGTTCCGTTCTGTACCATTTCGCTTTGATCTTGGTCAAATAAAACAAAGTCAAACGCATAAAACAGAGTCAAAGTAAGTCAGAGAAAGCCGTCGGGTGAAGGGGTTCTGTCAGGAAGTTGGAAGGGGAGGGGTGAAAAAAGAGCTTTGCAAGATGCAATGTATTAAATAAATACACGAAATGACATGGCGTTGGAATTCAGTCTGAACCTTTGGCCTCTCAGCCTGCCGGGGACTGACGGTCTCATCTGCACAAGCAGACCAGAGCTGGTTTTTAGCTGAGGCAGGGAGCTAACGAGGACCGCGTGGCTCTCATGGGCCGCGGAGGTGAATCACACGCATCGCCTGCTCCAAAAAGGATCCTGAGCCCTCTCCTCCTGCAAGAGGAGCTGGGAAAGTCGTAGTCAGAAGGGGCCTGCCGGGGATCTTCTGTTTCATCCCGTTTCCTGCATCCTGGGACGGTTTCCTGCGGGCACAGCGCTCTGACCTGACTTGCCCGTGTCAGGACGCCTGCTCCGTGCCGACCCAGATGCAAGGCCAAGCCTCGGGGTGATGCAAGCTGGAAATTTCACAACGTTTATGACATGATTTATGCCAACCAGAGAGCTGGCTCGCGGAGTTCCTAATGCCTCTGAGCTGGGAAGGCTGAAGGGAAGAAGCGCGTGGTGTTTTACAGTCCCCGCGGGTTCACAAAACACGGCGGATTACGGACCGGGCAGCCTTGAGCTTTGCCAAGGACCTGACAAAAGCGGAGGCCGATCCCACCGTACATCTCCAGCGCGGCGCAGCGCCGCAGCTCTCGGTTTCCTCAGACTTTCCAGAACAAGCCGCGCTGCAGCTTTCCGAGCCAGTGCCGAGCCGAGGAGCGCTCGCCTCCCTCGCCTGGGAGGACGAGTCATGTTCTCCAGCTGTTGGAAACTACTTCGGGCGCATGTGACCCGGTGTCTTTGGAACGAGCTCGCCCTGCCAGCTGGGGATCTGTGGCAGCCAGGGTTTGCTCTTTCCTCCTTTCCAAGTGTGCGAGTTCCTCTGCTTAGCCGGTGGCTGCTGCTGGGCTAGCACGTAAATCCTGCCTGGTTTGCTGGAATGGGTGGATGAGAGGGAGGGAGGGAGGCACGAAGGAGGCGCGGGTTGGTCGCTCCTGGCTGTTTACACCAGTTTGGCTGCAATTGGGGGGTCCTTTCCCAGTCTCCAGAGCTCATGAGGCGATGCTTCGCCTCTTTCCCTTCCTCCTCCGCAGCGCCGAGCAGAACTTGGACCGCAGCGCCCAGCCCCAGCGGGACGGGCGGTTTTCCGTGTGCGGCTGTTTGTGCGCAAACCGTTGGAAAAACAGAGCGTGGAGCTGAACAGAGAAACGCTGCGAGGCGTTCCTCAAACCAGGCCCTCGGGCTGCTCCCTGCGGCGCCCCGGGAGGTGCCCAAGGAGCTGGGGGGGTGTCAGCAGCTTGCGAGCACGGCATGCAGCACTCGCGCATGCAGCAAATACGCGGTGATAGGAAGGCGTCAGCGCTTCCAGAGCAGGGAAACCCCAGGTCATTTACAACGCAAGGCTCGGGTACAGCTTAAAACCAGCCCAGCTATGGAAGCATAAGTTCCTACGTGGAAGGCTGCTGCGCAGATGAGCACAGGTTTACTGCCAAGATTTACTGCAGAGAAAGTAGTAAACAGAGCAGTTTACAACGCGTGTGGGATCATACAGCTCCTTTCTTTTTCCTCAGTGCTTGCAGATGATTTTGCCACATGTTGTCCCTTAAGACCCACCCACTCCCACCTTCCCTTTGGCCCACGCTGGCTGGGAAGACCTTCGGCAAACTGCGTTGGTGCCAAACCGAGCTCCGCATGTTTTGGAAGTAGTTGGACTGCAAACTCGAGGTGAGACTTCAGTGCAAGCTGGCTGTCAGCCTGGCCCTGCCCTTGGACACTCGTTAACGCTGCAGCAGAAAGGTGGTGCTTGGCGGTGGGAAATACTCGATTGCTGTGGTGGCCGGACCTCAGTGTGAGCAGAAAAGACCTTGAGGCTGCACTAAAGAAGTCGAGCAGTGGGGCGGAGTGCTGGTTTTGGCTGAGGTAGAGTTAATTTTCCGCAAGGGCTGCCTACAAAGAGTCAGGAGGTCCTTTCTTCCCAGCCAAAAATTTTCTCAGGGAAAAATTAAACTCGTGTGAGTGTGCGGCTGCAGTTCTGGTGAATTACATGTGAGGTCTGGATTTGTTGCTCTGCCACGTGCTGCAGGAGCAGAGCGAAACGGGGGAGCTGAAGGTGTCCTGTCCCATTGCACAGCTCCAGCTACGCTCGCAGCGAGTGCAGGTGCTGCCCCCGTGCCCCGGAGCCGCGGCTGCTCCCAGCGGGGTCGCTGGCACCACCAGCGCCGCAAGACACACCGAGCTGTACAGACCGGTGTGGATGTGAACCCTCGAGCCGTTCCAGCACAAAGCAGGATTTGACTCCGGGCAGCTCACAGGAAAATACTTTTCTCCTCCCGTCACAGGATATAAACAACACGTGGAAATCTCATGTTTGCAAAGGGAAAGAGAAAGCAGAGCGACTCCAGGCATTACGCAACGCGCGGCCGTTACTCAGGAGCTGCCTCCAGGAGGATTAGCGGCACAAATCCCTTTTCCCCTCTGCAGATGTAGCCTCGTGGTCTGTGCTCACCCTGCAAATTAGCGCAGAAATGAATAAATAAAAAGGATAGCGTTAGTAACACGGGAACGCTCGTGTTAGCGTGGCGTCGCGTGTAGCATCCAGATGGAAAGTATTTGTCTCGACAAATCTGGGAATTAGGCAAGCTCAGAAATTCCCGAGTTGCTGTTCCTTTCGACATCCTCAAGCAGTTTGCAATAACCACTGGGAATGCACACAAAAGCAGAGGGGAAAGAAAGCAGCTCCCCTAGGAAAACTAGGAAACCTGGATGTTAGCAACGCCCTGGATGAGAGAGGCCGTAAGTGTGAGGAGAACACAGAGTGATGTCACCAACACGTGCAGGTTGGGCCGCTCGCTGCCCAGACGAGTCGGGGGTGGTCACTGGAGCTCGCTCCTGGTCTCGGCAGAGCTGGAGGAGGTTCTGTTATTTTTTTTGGTGTGATTACCCGCGGGCTGATCCCCTCCCCAGGGCACAGAGCTGCTCCTTTCCACTTTTCCAGAGCTGTTCGTTTCCACTGTTTCCAGAGCAACTTGTTTCCACCATGCTCAGATGAGCAGAAGGAACGAGAACAAAGGAGGAAAGATGGGCCGGCCTGGTGCAAACCATCGCAGAGCAAAAATAAATCCTCCTTGGCCCCGGAAAGCAAAAAAAACCCCAGCGTGATAGAAAACACCGAAGCCTCGCTCTGGCCCGGGAGCCGCTGCTGGCTCTGAGCAGCGCCGAGGGATAACTCCGGCTGGGGTTTTAGCACAACTCTAGACTTGCAGTGACCCTTTTTGGTCTTCTCGGGAAACAACGGCCCAGCTGGAGGAGACGGAGCAACGAAGCTGCAGGAGCGCTCCCGGAGGACAGTGCGTCCCACGGGAAGGACAAAGCATTTCTGAGTAGCATGCGAAGAAAAAAAAGCAACAGGCGCGTAGGCAGGTACGAAGCAGGTGATGATCCTGCAGCCACCCAGCTTGCCAGAGGTTCATCACTGACTTCAGGGGGAAAGGGTCAGACCCTTCCAGGGCGCATCTGAACAGAAATGTACCTTCAGTTCAGTCTGGGGTTATCCTGTGGCTAATGTTTACCTGTGGAGCCTGACCCCTTTGGGGCTGGGAAGGAGAAAGAGAACCGGGGGTTTTGTTTACCAGCGCCCGGGAGAGGAAGGGAAAAAAGAGCAACTGGGAGGGTAAATGGCAAACCAACTAACTGTTTGGGATAAATGATGTAAATATTGATGCCGAGGCAGCTTTGCAGGGCCGGGAGCCGCAGCAGGACTCCCCCTGACAGCCAGCACCAGCCGCTGCTGGCTCAACAGCCTGGAAAGCAGATGTGCCAATTTCCTGTGCTTGATGATGATGGGTCCTAATTACGCCAGAGCCGTGGCGATGTCCTTTCTTACTGTATGACTCTTAATTTTGTTTCATGAAGTCGTCTGCGCAACGCTCTTCCGGCATGCACTCGTGGTCGGGCGACAGTCACGCAGGGCTCGCTCTGTGCTTAGCAACGGCGGCACCGGCAGCCTGCGAGCCCTGCTTGCGCCAGGGAGCTCGGGCACCACCGGGCAGCGTGCGGGCCACGCAGCTCCCGTCCACCGCCGGCACCGCAGTCACGGCAGGGCGCTAAAGTCAGTCCTGAGCTGCGTGTGCTGCCAAAGTCCCGTGGATCTCCTTAAAAACATCCCTCCTTCTGGCAGACCTGTAGCCAGGGGTACGTGGCGCTCACAGCTCGTTACCCGCAGCTCCGCGTTGGTGCCGCGACACCTCGCCCTAGCTCTGGCCGAACAGAACTCGGGTACAGTCCGACCAAATGCCCGCCGGGGTTTGGGTCTGCTCCTCAGCCTCCTTCCCCCCTCATGGGCCATCGTACCTCCAGGCAGGGGAGGCGCCTGCTGGGGTGGACAATCCAGCCGGGACGCGGGTGCGCGGCAGAGAATAACGAGGCCGAGGGCGCGGGAGGGATCGAGGGGAATCGTCCGACGTGTTTTTCCTGTGCTGGCATTGTTGCTGGTGCTTTATCAACAGCTTTTCACGGCTCCCCTGTCTTTTCGGAGGGCAGTCTCGTTCCTTTTCACCAGCTTATTTATATTTTTTTCCTTTCTGCTATGTTTTCTTTTACATCAATCCATAATTTGAGGGTTTCCCCACTTTTGGAGCTTGCCCACGAAGCTTATATGTTTAGGTAGGGGCTTTTATTAGTTTGGGAGGGGCTTTTTGGGTGGTTTTGTTTGGGGTTTTTTGCAACTTTTTTCTTGCCTGACATTCTAGGGTATCGTTTCAGGGTTTAGACATTTATTTATTTATGTATTTATGTGTTTATTCATATTCTCTTCCCTTCCTCACCCCAGAATCCATTTTGTGGGGTTTGGTCACTTGTGTTTTTGTGCAGATTCTGCTTTCGGTGGGTGTGTGGGCGTGGGCGTGAGGGCTTTGGGCTGGTTCTGGGGCCACCTGGAGCCAGCAGCAGCTGTTCGGTGTTCCCTCGTTGTGGTGGGTGATGATAAAGGCTGGAAGCTGAGGCCGCCTTTGCTTTGCTGGGTTTCACCGGGGGGTTTTGCTGCTGGGGATGCTGGGAGGAAGCTGTGCTCCCAGAGCTCAGCACAAGGAGAGGTTTGGAGCTTTGCAGAGCAGGCAGAGGAAGAGGTTCTGCTTCCAGAAGATCAAGGCAGAGCAGGGGGGCAGTGTTGGGGTTTGATGGCTGGCACCTGGCCCTCCCAGCTCCTGCTGGGGCCACCTTGAGGAGCACCCAAGGCTGGCGAGAGCCCTGAGGAGGTGGGGATGAGGCTGTGCAGCACCACGAGGAGCAGAGGAGGAGCCACTGGAACTTTTGCGGAGATCTACCTGCAGGTAAGAACTGGGGCCCTGGGGGAGCGGGATGGCTGAAGGTGATGCTGCTGTGAGAGGAGGTTGGCAGCTTGTGCTACCTGGCAGCGGAGGGAGGGCTCCAACCCTGCCTTTTGGTTTTGATGTCCGCTACCCAAGCAGCAAGGGAGGGAAGCGGCACCGCACAGCGAGGCTCTGCGTGCCGAGCAGGCAGGGCAGGGCGACGTCTGCCGGAGAGCCCTCGGGAGGAGTAGGGCAGCTCAGATGGATGCTCGTGCTAAAGTCGATGAGCAGATCCCTGCGGGAGGGCCGGAGCATCCACCTGTCCCTGGTGGTCCAGGATGCCCCATGAGCACTGGAGAGGTGGAGGGAGTGCTGCAGTTGGATGGATGGGGGCAAGCCGGGAGAAGGGTGGGAAGGAAGGGTAGAGGGCTTGTCCTCCACACACAGGAGCTGTTGTGAGGTAAGTGTGGAGTTTTTCAGGGGGCAGCATGGCAGGCTGCCTGTGTGACCGAGGTGGGAAGGGGAGGGCAGCACGGTGCTGGGCAGTGACAGCAGGAGACAGGGGAACCTTGTCGCCCCAAAGGCAGCTGAGCACTGGGCAGGACTCCCCTGAGGAGTGCAGGCTTGAAGTGTTTTGAGGCCTAACTAGTCCAAGCCCTGAGCTTTGGTCTAAACTTGGTTTTTATCACACTTTGAGCAGGAGGTTGGACCACCTAAGGTTCTTTCCAAGTTCATTGACCAGGGGATTTTCTTATGGCTTAAAGACTCGACGTGCTCTGGGCATGCAGATCTTGCACATCTCTGCAGTGCTGTCTTCTGTCAGACTGAGAGAGCTGGGGTTATTCGGTTTAGAGTAGAGAAGGCTCCGAAGAGACCTTATTGTGGCCGTCCAATATCCTAAGGGGGCTAGAAGAAAGCTGGGGAGGGACTTTTCAGGATGTCGGATACTGGTAGGGCTTGGGGGGAATGGAGCAAAACTAAAGCCTGGGAGATTTCTGGTTGCTGAAAAACTTTGAACCGAAAATGCAAACTCGGGTCAAACCTTCCAGAGGATGTGATTGGTGAAAAGCCGAATTTACAAGGTAGCCTGGGATTTCCACCACAGCCATGGTCGTTGTTCCTCCTGCTGCCGGAGACTTGCTGGGCAGGAAGGGAGCTGGGGGGAGTGTTCGCCAGCTGAGTCACGGCTGTGCCAGGTGGTTTGCCAGCCGAGCCACGCGGGGAACGCCAGCGTGAGTCAGCCTGACTTGCCCTGTCCGTGTGAGCAGTTCCTGCAGCTGCTGGGGTGGCAAGAGCGGGTTTGTGCGCTGGTGTGACTCTACCAGCCTGCAGAGGGGGGCGAGGGGGTTGTGATGTAGCTTAACTGCCTCGTGTTTAATCTGCGTGGCTCTAGGTCACCCTTTCCTCCATTTCTC
>WEIS01062147.1:33303-53718 GCA_013389965.1 Todus mexicanus | reverse complement strand
AACCTTCCCAAACCTTCCCAAACCTTCCCAAACCTTCCCAAACCTTCCCAAACCTTCCCTTCCCAAACCTTCAGTTTCCTTGATTTGGGCGGGTTTTTTTCTTTTTTTCCCCTTTTTCCTCATTATTTCCTGAAGTGACTAAATCCTTTTAGTTGAAACGTAAAAAAATAATAATAATCAGCCTGAGGCAGAGACAGAATATGGGAATTTCCACCCCAAATGCTTAACTTGGCAAAATTTATAAGCAACTTAAAAACAAGCCGTTATAAAGAGAACTATTGAGATCCCCAACTACAGAGGACCTACATGCTTTGTATACAAAAGTCAGATAAGAATATCTCCGTGACCCATTTGAGATGTCAAACCCAATTAAAAAGTACCTGCTTTTCCTAATTCAGAAAAACCACGTTAAGTAATGTGTGTTCTAATGGAGCATTTGGTATTAGTGCTTCTCAGGCCATATCAAAGGTGCTGCATCTAGTTTATTTGCTAAGCATGCCTGTCACAGTTTTGGGTTTGTTGTTTTTTTTAATGAACCTCTTTTGTTATGAAACTTAGTTGAAATACTTGCACACACATTAAAAGTCCAGCAGAGTCACTCCTGTGGAAGATGAGCAGCACAATGCCTTCGAGGTACACTCTTCGAGTCTTCTGGGCAGAAAACACAAAAATAATCACAGCTGAGGTGGTTCTTCACTCAAACCACTGGCAAAAACATTTCCCATTGGCACCCCTGCACTTAGATTTATGTAACAAATCCTGATGCTTCCATCTATTGCCTAATCATCAAATCAAGTAGGTTGGAAAAGATCTTTAACATCATCGTGTCCAACCATTAACTCAGCACAGCGATGTCCACCACTAAAAGACTTTTTTAGGGATGGATGCAAAATATTTGGCAATCCCAGCTAACCAATGCAACTCCCCCTTTGTACAGCCATGAACATCATTACTGAAAACGTTTACTGAAAACCTGGAAATCCTCCCCCTCAACTCTTCTCTAGTGTGGCCACATCTGGAGAAATGTGTCCAGTTCTGGACTCCCCAGTTCAAGAAGGAGGGAACTGCTGGAGAGGGTACAGCAAAGGGCTATGAAGATGATTAGAGGACTAGATCATCTCTCTTATGCAGAAAGGCTGAGGTACTTGGGTGGTTTTAGTCTGAGAAGACTTGGGGGGGATCTTATCAATAACTATAAATATTTAAAAGGTGGGTGTTAGGAGGATGGGATCAGTCTTTTTTCAGTGATGCCCAGTGACAGAACAAGAGGTAAAGGGCACAAATTTGTACATAGGAAGTTCCATCTGAACAGAAGGAGGAACTTATTTGCTTTTAGGGTGGCAGAACCTGGCACAGGCTGCCCAGAGAGGTGGTGGAGTCTCCTTCTCTGGAGAGATTCCAAACCTGCCTGGACAATGCAATTCTGGGCCCCAGCTTTGGGTGATCTTGCTCTGGCAAGGGCATTGGACCAGATGATCTCCAGAGGTCCCTTCTAACCCCTATCATTCTGTGATTCTGTGAAACAGGTTCTTGCTTCTGCTAAACTGAGGATCCTCTCTGTAGGCTGAAATGTATTTCATGGTAGTGGATGGTATGCATTTCCCCCACAGGGGCTGTGGATTTGTAATCCCCAGTCCTCCTCTTGAGAAAGAATTGGAGCATCTGCTCTGTGTGTGGCATGGGGCGGGCTGTCCTCCACGCAAGGCCTCTGTGCAGGTTTCTACAGCTGCAAAAGACATGACCCTGGTGAGCAGGCTTCACTGCTCCTCTTGCAAATGCACTTGCTGTCATGGTCCTGCTTCGCTGAAGGCTTTTTGGCATAGAAGCAAGCCCCATGGAAATGCAATACAGCTGTATTTGTGCCTTGGTGTGTGAGCTCTCTGCAGGGAGTAGAGATAAATCTCCCCCTGACCCGTTCCTCCCAGACCTTTCTTTCCCATCCTTCCACTGCAGACAAATTCACAGACCCCAACATGGAGCAAATCTTTGTGAGCTGCCTAGCTGCTGGTCTCCCCGGCTTCACAAAGGAGAGATCTGCCTGGGAGGAAAGCCTGCATTTACAATGTCCTGTCCTCTGGGCTCACATTCCTTCCTCACTCAGAGGCTGTCCCATAGGCTTATGGATGCAGATCTGGAAAAGCTAACACTGAAACACATAAAAATTCGAAATATTTGTGCTGCAAAACTCTGTGAGGTTCCTGCGGAAAGTAACACTCAGCGGCTACAGAGATAGCAGTGCAAAGCGTTCGTGTCATTCTGGTGCTGGAGCTGAAAAACATGTCAAAACAGATGGGGATGTTGTTGACTGCAAGTTCTTCGCTTTTTAGTCAGTCTTAGATTTTTTTTTTCTCTTTTCACAACAGACTGGGAAAGAAAAAAAAGTGTTTTCTTGATTTAATACAGCAATATATTGTGGTTATAACATTTCATTTATCCCCAGACTAATGGGGAATGTACTATATGTGTTCCAGCCACAGTGCAAGTGTTCCTCAAGTGCTTATATATGAGCTCCCCTCTAACTTGGCTCTACAGGAGACTGGGTTTTCATATTAACTCATTGCAGGATCTTTTATGAGCAGTGACTGTCAAACTGTGCTTGTCTGTGCGTTTGTGCATGCTGATATTGCTCTCATTTAGATGAACTTCAGCTCCCACCTCAATCTTGGTTTTCCCCATGCAGGTTTTTTTTTCTCCTCATATATCAACAGTTTGTTTTAAACTTGTTTTGAAAAAGCAACCTACAGTGGTTTAGGCAAACCAAACCCAGCTGGAGCAATAAATATTAAAAGATATGCACGGGCCACAAACAAAAGAATTCCCCAAATGTACTTAAGTGATTTTCTTCCTACTTTTTTAATATAATATTTGTTGGCCAACTGTGGCAGTAACCGATAACTTTGATGCAAGATGAAATAATTCCAGTTCAGTGATTCTTCGGAGAGAAATTACCCAAACAACTTCATTTCATTTCATTCTAATTTTACAGAGGAAAAAAAAAAAAAACCAAACTTGAGATTCTTGATGTAAGGAAAGGAAAATAATTTGAATCACCAATTTTCAAAACTCATTTGAATATTTCATCTCTCTTCCACTTCCAAATATACTTTTCTGACAAGTTCTTGCATTTCCATCTCCAGCTCTCAAGGTTTACCATCTTTCTAGCTGGGAGAGACTAAAGTTTTCTTCAGAAACCACTAAATGCTTGGCAAAAGATCTCTACCATGACACGAGGGATCTTGCTTTTTCTGGAAGCTCCACAGTCTGACTTAGCAGCACTGGTTCTGCTGGATGACTCCATGTGGAAAGATCAGTTGTTAGATCAAGACTGTATTTTGAAATGAAAAGTGCATTTGTAAATGCATCAAGATCGATAAAGCTTCATTGTTTCCTGTCTTGGGGTGTTTGGGGCTTTTTTTCTCTCTCACTGGTAGGGAAATCATGAGTTGTTTCTTCAACATTGAGATGACTATGTCAGCTTGAAGATACAGCTTTGGAGCATGATGATTTCGGTTTTGTGGGTTTTTATTAAAGGGTAATAGTGAATCAGCCCCTATTTTGGAATAAATATGTTCTCCCAAATAGAGCTTATTTAATTATTGCAATGGTTAAATGAAATGGGTAATAACTTTGCGACTCTGCAATTGGATGATTAAAACTAGATTAGCGGAAAGACCCTGATTTTGGGGCTGCTTTCTGTCCAGTTGTGTTTTTCCTGCAGGGCATGATCTGCAGTTCCTCCAGGAGAACCTCCTATCTGTTCCTCACCCCACTGGTTTCTGAGTCCAAATGAGCCCTTCCCAGCCAGAGCTCAGCAATGAGGCCCCGCTGGTCACATATCCAAACCCACAGTGAGCATCCCTGGTTCTTAAGGGTTTGTTTCACAGAATCACAATATGAGGGGGGTTGGAAAGCACCTCTGGAGATCATCTGGTGCCACCTCCCTGCTCTAGCAGGGTCTCCCAGAGCAGGAGGCCCAGAATCACATTGTCCAGGTGAGTTTGGAATCTCTTCAGAGGAGAGTCCACAACCTCTCTGGGCAGCCTGGGCCAGGCTCTGGCACCCTCACAGCAAAGAAGTTCCTCCTCCTGTTCAGATGGAACCTCCTGGGTTCCACTTTGTGCCTGTTGCCCCTTGTCCTGTCACTGGGCAACACTGACAAGAGTCTGGCCCCATCCTCTTGCCGCCCAGAGGCCCTTAAGCTATTGATCAGATCCCCTCTCAGTCTTCTTCTAAACAGCCTCAGGGCTCTCATCCTTTCCTTAGCACAGAGATGCTTCAGTCCCCTCAGCATCTTTGGAGCCTCCACTGGACTCTCTCCAGTAGTTCCTTGTCTCTCTTTTGCTGGGGAGGCCAGAACTGGACCCAACACTCCAGATGTGGCCTCACTAGGGCAGAGTAGAGAGGGAGGAGAACCTCCCTTGACCTGCTGGCCATGCTCTTCTGACTGCACCCCAGGAGACCATTTGCCTTCTTGGCCTCAAGGGCACATTGCTGGATCATACTTAACATGATTGAGTTGAGGGGGTTTTTTTCCTTATTGTGAACTTAATATTTCCCTTCATGTTCATCATAGACTTTTGAGTTCTCCCTCCTGCTGGTGGCAGACCCACCTCCCACACTCTTGTTCATGTCTGACTCCTGTAGACAGGAATGTCAGGCGGGGCGTTGGCAGAGGTCAACACATCACAATGTGTCTTCTCATGTTGTCTGCCTTCACAGCCACCTTTAGCTTCATTTTAGTGCTACAATGCCAGTCTTCAACACCTCCCCTACCTGATGCTTGCCTCAAACTCATCACTCATCACCACATTGCTGGGTTGCTGCCCTTGCATCTTAAATGTCACCCATGGAAGTTTTTTGGTGACAATGTTCAGAAGAGCTTAGAAGCAAGGAACACATGGACGAGGGAAACGTGTTGAACACTTACAGACAGAGCTGCCATTTGCTGCAGTGAAGAGAAGGGTTAAGTACGGAGTGAAATTCAGCTTTATGGTCATTAATCTCAAATGCTCCCCCTAATAACATCTCTGAGGTTAAGTCACAGGAAGTGTGATATTATTCAGCTTAGTTAAATTTAGTGTAATTCACATCTGCAAAGCCTTTGCGAGTTAGTGTTTAGTCTTAAATTGCTGATTCCATGATATGTGAGCTTCAGAGTATCCTACATTAAGCCTTGATGTGCTATGAATTAGAGTGTAGAAGCCTGAAACCCGCGCAACATGCCAAAAAACCTTGGATTTCTGAGTAGTTCTGAGGCAAATATGCAATTAATTTAGCTTGTGACATTAAGCAGCTGGGATGGCACCCTTACAAAGCATTATTTCGCCATTTATTTGCTCTCCCAGTGTAGATGGTGGGAACAGCCACTGGAGATGGGCTCTTTTTGCAAAGCCATGTTCACAAGTTGCAGCATTTTCCTGGCGTGGCTGATTCTTGCCTCACACTTCACCTTATTGGGCTGTAATAGGTGCAGACCTCTGTCGATTACCATGACTTGCAGGAGAGAAAAATCTTTGCACTTCAGATTGGGTATAAATTATAAATAGCATCTCTGAAGACTGTGGGTTGCAGAAACGGCGTTCTTCTGAGACAGCCACGTGTAAAGCTGTTGTTGTAGAGGTTATTAACTTTATGATTGCAGCACAGGTGTACTTGACCCACAACAGTGATCATTGTCCATAAAACACTGCCATCTGGGTTCAATCACCTGCCTTCTTCGAGAATGTTCATTAGCAACGACCAGCAAAGGTCAGGCTAATAAAAGAAGGTTAACGCTCACTAGATCAGTGTAAATTCACTGGTGAAACAAAACTGTCTCCTTGCCATCTTTCTCACAAACACGGCTACACAGGCTCCAGGAAGTGGGTCATATAGGTCTGAGGTCTACAAGGTGTCTGTGTAAATACGTTATTTGTGTACACACATACACAGCAGCTGATGAAACATAAATGAGAAAAATATGCCCACTGTGGGTTAGCTGTAAATGACCTATTGCAAGTGCACAAGGGTTATTCAGTCCTCAAATACATAATTATATTTTTTGCAATTTTTTTCCAGCAAATTTCTTATACTTACTTGGCAGAGTTAAAATTGTATCAAAGTGAACAGAGTCCGTCAGTGACTCCTAAAACTTGAATTTTTAACTCCATTTGTTACTTGAGGTTTGTATTCTGGTGGCCCAGGTCCATCTTCCATGGCATTTTACAAACTTAGGTGTGTCTCTTTTCCATTAACTCAGTACAAGGTGTCTTGTGCGGAGCAGCTGAAGGACCTGGGGTTGTTCAGCCTGGAGAAAAGGAGACTTACAGGAGACCTTCTCACTTTTGACAACTCCCTGAGGTTGGAGCCAGGCGGGGTTGGTCTCTTCTTCCAAGACACAAGTGACAAGACAAGAGGAAACAGCCTGAAGTTGCACCAGGGGAAGTTTAAGCTGGACCTGAGGAACAATTTCTTCCCTGCAAGGGTTACTAAGGCCTTCCCCAGGCTGCCCAGGGCAGTGGTGGTGTCCCAATGATCCCTAGAGGGGTTTCAAAACCATGGAGATGTGGTGCTGAAGGACGCGGTTTAGTGGTGGCCTAACAGTGATGGGTTAACGGTTGGATTCTATGATCTTCAAGGTCTCGTCCAACCAAAACAATTCTGTGATTCTAAAAAACAGACTGACTTTCCCATTAAACCGTCATTCTCACCTATGAGATCAGCTCCTGATTTCTCTTATCATCCAGACTAGAGCTGCTGCATTTTCTCAGATGTGTTCTGTTTTTCTACCCTCACCAGCACACCTGGCTTGTAGGTGCAGCCTGTGTCCAGCTATTTTAAATATCTGCCAAAGCCAGATATGGGACTTTCTTTTCCTGTTACGAGAGAAGCAAATGTGGAGAGCGAAGATGTGTTCAGTGGGCTACTGCCAGCAACTGGAAAACAAAGGTGTCAGTGAGGACAGAATGGATGGACACAGTACCAGTGAGGTGGAGGAGGTCTTGGTGAAACAGTGTTGAAGAATATTTAGAAGGCAGAGGACAAGAGAGTTAGGGTTAGGGGCGGGTGAGATGCAAGAAGATCAGGGCCAGCTGGTGGGCAAGATTTTAAGAAGAGAGGAGGTGGGCAAGCTGTGGGGGGAGGAATTCAAAAGTGGATTTCCTGGGGAAGCAGGCATCCCAGAGAAATAGATGTCCTGGTGAAATAGATGTCCCAAATGGAAGAAAGACAAGGAGTAGGAAGAGATTTTGGTGAAACGAAGCTTTGGGAAGTAGTGAGAAAGGCTTTCATCCCCCCTGAGGCTTGCACACCTACTCAGTGTTACAGGGCAAGGGGAGGCTCTCTATCTGCCTGAGACCCATGAAAGTATTTGCCCTGTCAAGCCTGAGGTGTTCCTGAGTGTGTACGGAACCTATGCTGTAATAAGGCGTAAGCTTTAAGGTCAGCAGCTGAGGTATCTGTGGAGCTTAGATACTTTGGGAGGTGGTGAATTGGGATTTTCAATATCACTTGGGTTTAGGCTGTTAAATTTCACCTCTCTTGATGTAAGGGGGTGAGTCCTTTTCAGCAGCTGGTGGCACTTGGAGCAGGTGTCCAGCAGCAGCATGAAAGAGGGTGGACAGCCCCATCTCAGCCCTTCCTTTGCTCACCCCATTTCCACGGTCCTCCAGCAGCAGCTGTCAGGAGGGGAGGACTAGATGCAGATGAATTTTTCTCAGGTTTCCCCTGGGAGCAAAGTTGGCATGCATTTCAGAGGCAACTCCTGGCTTCTTGGGATTTTTTTTTGTCATACCCATCACAAAATTAGCCTCTGACGTGAAAGCAGTGGGGAGAGCCCTTCCTGTGGTTGCTCCATGGATGCTGTGTACTAGAGGACCAGACAGAAGACTGATGGTGCCAGTTGGCATGGTGGGATGATTGGGTTGGATTGGGGTTTGGGTTGCATTGGATTGGTTGAGTTAGTTTAAATTGAGTTGACTTGACTTGGGTTGGATTGGGTGGGGTTGGATTGCTCTGGGTTCGGTTGAGCTGGTTGGGTTGGACTGAGTTGGACTGGGTTGGGTTGGGTTGAGGCCAGCCAAATGCAGCAGTCACAAGATGAAGCAGATGGCTTAGTGAACACCATTCCTGTACCTATGAAAATATTCTGAGCTGATACCACAGGACACTATAAACCAAGCAGAAATTTCAGGGGGAAAAGAAAATCCTTTTGAAATTTTCCATATGAAGAAGATTATAAATAGTTTCCACTGCGGGGTGGGGGTAGTTAGATTATTCACTGAAGGCTTCCAATGTATGAATTCAGACTCCTGCTGAAATCATAAAAACACTGATTCCTTAGACACAGACTTTTTCCTATCCCTGGAAAGACCTTCTTTACTTCTACAACTGCCAATGTCAGCATCCACACTGGTCTCAAAGCTCTGCTCCTGGAGTGAAAGGGGAGAAAATTATATTCAACTGCTTTGCTTTAAGACTGCATTATTGCAATTGCAAATATGTGCTTGTCCTGCTAGTGATTGAGAACTTCTTTCCATCTTTATTAGATGGAGTATCTCTACCATCAAGTAATGTAGGAATTTAAAGCTTTGCTGCCCTTTCTAGCTACTCTGGGTGAAGACTGCCATTTCCACAGCGCTGCCCTGGCTGCTTTGTTTTTAGTAAGCTCCAAAGTCGGGTTATTTCATGCTCACACTGCTGGTACAGCTGTTCCTTGGGTGATTTCCATCATTTCACTTGCTTGGTGGGTTTTACAACTCTGTGATATTCTTCACTGAAGTAAGCTGACATCAGCATTTTCTGAATTATTTCCAATAATTAATTCTCCATCCAGATGTTTGATGGCACAGTTACTATTTAGGAACAAATAATCATAAAACACCATTGTGGAAAGTAGCTATTTTGTAAGCGCCTGATCCTTTCATTCATCCAATCCTGCTGTCATCAGTGAAACTACTTGGGTAATTAGTGCTCGCTCAGGTTAGCAGAGCTTGATGGTGAGGCGTACACTTCAGATCTCTGTCCTACAAACACTAAAATGCTGTGAGATTTTACAATAAACTCAGATTTTAGAAATCCACCCTTCAGAATTACAAATTAAGGTAACTCATGGGTATTGCTGCAGTACTTTTAGGTGTGTTTGAGTATGTTTTATAAACCGTATTTTCTTGTTAATGCCAGCAGCATTGCTGGGTGAACAGAGCTCCAGTCTGGGCCTCAGCAGAACTCAAGTCCATTCCTGGTGGTGCCATCAGTCTCATCTGAGCCTCCTGGTATACAAAAGCATGGTCTTGGTGACTTCTCCCTTAGGAAACTTTGCTAGATGTGCCCTTGCAAAGCAGTGGGGAGAATGTGGTGTAACTGACTGCTTCTGTGATACTGTAGCGTGTTGAGATCTGTCATGTAAACTAGTATTTTCCAGGTTTATAACCTGTGGAAATTTTGAAGCTTAAATACTTGTTTTTCAGCTGTCTCACCCAAGAATCCGCATGGATGTATGTTCTCTCAAGAAGTGCCAGGCTTTGAGCAGGTCAAAACTTCCTTTATATAAAAGATAATTTTCCTTTCTCCTAGCTGAGAAAATTGTGGTTTTCAAATGCTAAATACTTTATTTGTGCTGTTGGGTGCAATTTTGTAAAGAATTTTTTCTAATTCATGATAGAAAAAAATGCATCTACACTTACTTAATGTATGTTATTCACGTGCTTCAGAGTTACTATGATGTACCCTGTGAATACAAGCAGCTTTACATGTTGCCTAAATAAAGCCAGTAAAGTTAGAGACCATTAAAAGACAGGGCTCAGTAAGAAGAAACTCAAGGAGTTACCTAATTTGTTCACATTTCCGAGGGTGAGGTCAGCTATACCCATAATATTCCGAAGAAATGATTGTCTAACGTCTTCTTAACTCCAGTGGTGAGATCCTGCACCTTCCATAGGTGTGTTGTTAGCCTAAAAGAGTAGGGTCCGGATCTGGTCCTGACATCTGGTCTTTTCTGCCTGTGCCCACAGTCAGCCAGTCTGACAGTGTTCATCACATAGATGAGAGCAGATTTAGGTTAGACGTAAGAAAGAGGGTGCTGAGACACTGAAACAGGCTGCCTGAGAAGTTGTAGATGCCCCATCGTTGGAAGAGTTTAAGTTCAGATCAAACAGGGCTCTGAGCAACCTGCTGTAGTTGCAGATGTCCTTGCTCAGTGCAAGGGATTTGGACAAGATGACTTTGAAAGGTCCCTTCCAACCCGAACCATTCCATGATTCTACATGGGTTTTTCCATTTGCATGCACTCCTGCCCATTTTTAAAAAGGACTTTTTGTGAAACGTTGGACTTAAGGACACTTTTTTTTTTCAGGGCTGTTTACCCCAGAGCAGCAATTAAAGTCAGCTCACAGCCTGACATCCTGTAACTCTTGAAATGCCATTTAATCATCATGTATTTTTAGCTGTTTGTGAATCCGTCCTTTTTTTAATGCAGTTTTGTACAATTTGTATTACTATGACTATTTGCATTGGTATAAATACCAATTTTGTCCTGGATGCCTGGCTTTTACTGGGAAGGCCCTAGAGTTGTTTGACATGTTTTTCTTGGTGGTGGGGGTTTTTGTTCCTTTTTTAATATATGCTCAAAAGAAAATTACTTGACTTTTGGTGACCCAAAAAATGACCTGATTTTGATAACCCGTGTTTACGAGAGAACGACCTCACGACTTTCACTTATTTGGCCAGTTAGCACATAGAGAAGCAAACAAGTTACCCATGCTCATGGGACTGTCTTTAATGTGATAACCAGCGAAAAATGACAGCTATGTTTGCCTCCCATCTCCTTCCTGCTTTGCAGACCTTGCTTGCACTGAGCTTTTACATTAATCTTTGAACTGTGAGGCAAGAGGAATTCATTAAAAATGTTGTTACCTTTTTAAACCACTTGCTTCTGGTGAGTATTTTGTGTGTTGTAAACAAGGAATGGGAAAAAGCTGTATGCAAGTATGAGAGTCCAGACGTAATCTTTGTTCTGGTTCACACAAAAGATATTAGAGATAATAAACGTCCAACAGAAATAAATGCTGTTCTGTGCCACAGGACATAATAACTAAGTGTAAAATGTCTTTAGTCTATTCTCCAGCATTGCCACAAAGGTTCTCATAGTTTTCCTTGAATAAATATTGCATCAAAACCAGCTTGCTGTGTATTTAAGCCACTGTTGTAAGCTGTATTTCATTTCTTCAGATTCCGCTGTTTCTTCCCTCTTGACTCCTCCAAAGAATTCATTTCTCTACACAGTTGTTGTTAGATTATTATTATGCCCATGGCTCCATGAACTATTACTTCTTAACCAAACTAAACATATCAAGGTTTAGGGTTTATTAGAGGGTTTTTTTATTTTCCCTCAGAAATCACTGCTTCCATTTCATTAATTGGTGTACAGCTTGTCTCTTAATTTCGCCCGAGCTTTTAACCTTTCTTAGCTGTTATGGTGTCTAGAAGTGCCTGTATAGAAGCTTCTCAGGTCATTGGTTCTTAAAGGTCTTGAGCTAATGGAGTCCTTCTCAATTTTTCCCTGAATCTCTGATCCTCCTTGTCAGAAGTATTTAGTGATTTTAAGCAAGGTATATTCTTTTAATCTCCGTTTTTTCTCAGCTTTACTGGTGATACTTCTTCTGTTTGGGGATTTTAGACCAGAAGTTTTACATCAGCAGAGCAAAACAGTTGCAACAAACACAGTCATTTCTTCCTGTGCATATCTATAGGATCCAGGAATCATAAATGGAGAAAACTTACAAATTAAAAATAGTCCCGTCATTCCAGATAGCATCTGATGCATTCAAAGATTTTAAAAAAAAAAATAATAATAATAGCATTTAATAGCATCCAGAATGATAGATGTATGGAGAGGGATCTTTTTCTCACACATAAATGGAGATTTGAACAGTATGTGACAACAGAGTTACTTACAGAATTACATACCTAAGAGTTAAAGCCTTAAGTGAAGACTTCAATCTGTCTGTGGAGATAATGTGAGAAAGAAAGAAAATTCCATTGATTCATAACTTTCAAGAGGAAAAATCTGTTCTGAAAGGCGTATCACACTCACATTCCCAGGTCAGAAGGGGTTGACTTGTTTGTTCTCTTATTTGTGAAGGAAGAATGAATTGTCCTGCTTCTCAGAGTTACAGAAGCAAGGATAAAACCAGTTTAGTAAGTTTTAAAGGGCTTCTGTTCGTGCAAATGCCCCCCAAAAGTCTGCATTTCGCCCTTGGAAGCATTGAAGTCAGAGTTTTGATGAGGCTTGTGGCCTTTTATGTTGGCATAGCTTGAATCGTGAATGTTAAACCCACTGCTACGAGCATTTAGGGACAAGACTGCAAAGCTCATGTCCTGCCCAACACTGACATGGACATTTTGTAGCGTGGCAGCACAGACTATAAACGTAGTCCTGCTGAAACTGATTGCAGACTTTCTGCTGGGCAAGACAGTTGTTGAGGAGCCGCAGTGCTCTCCATTCCAGATGGGACTAGCCCCGAAGTGTGGAGCACCCTCAATTCATTTTGAAACCCATGCTATTTAAGAAATGAGCCCTAAGGTCAACTCTGTGGCTAATATCTGTGGAGAAAACTTTTCAACCTGGAAACTTTTCTCTGCAGAAATATCCCAGCACGGAGGCATGTATGGAGATGTCTCACGGCTTCTGTGCAGCTTGGGAAACCTTTGTCCCCCACATCTTGTAAACACGGCGGGGGGCCACCATTGTGCTGCGCATCTTCTGAGCACCGCAGGAGGAGGCTTTTGTCCAGCGCCGTGGGCAGGCGCTGTAGGAGGGCACCTTTGTCCAGCACAGCCGGTAATCACTGCTCTGCGAGAGTGAATTATGGGGATTGCAAAGCTCCTTCCCTCCACCAGTGCTTTACTTTCAGATGGAGGACTCCATCCTCCTTGCTGGGCAAAGAGATGCTTCTTCTGAGTGCAAAATGTGGAGGGGAAGCAGCAAAAACCACATTTGCACACATACATGCAAATGGCCACCACAGGGTAGTTTGCCTGTCCGTGTTGGATGGCTGACCTGGCAGACACCCATCCCAATTTCAGCCATTCCTTTTCCCTTCTCTGTGTTTCCTATCCATTTAGGCTGCCCTGTTATTATTATTTCTCTGTCCCTTCTCATGTTTGCATTATCTTCTATTCAATATATTGTCTGCTAATTAATCTAATTAACTAATAAGCTCTCTCATTATTCTTTCAGATCATTAATAACCATGTCTAAAACACTTGAGCCCTAATACCAATCCCTCTGAGACTTCACAGGTGTATTTTCAACCCCATACCACAGAATCATGGAGTCATTTTGGTTAGAAGAGACCTTGAACATCATAGGGTCCAACCATTAACCCAGCACTGCCAGATCACTACTAAACCATGTCCCTCAACACCACATCTCCACAGCTTTGAAACCCCTCCAGGGATGAGGACTCCGACACTGCCCTGGGCAGCCTGAGCCAGACCTTGACAACCCTTGCAGGGAAGAAATTGTTCCTCAGGTCCAGCTTAAACCTCCCCTGGTGCAACTTAAGGCTGTTTCCTCTTGTCCTGTCACTTGCGCCTTGGGAGAAGAGCCTGATCCCAGCTTTTGTTGAGTTGTCATGAGTGAGAATGTCTCCCCTGAATCTCACAGAATCACAGGATAATTAAGGGTGGAAAAGACTTCTGAGATCATTGAGTCCAGCCTATGACCTAACACCAGCACATCAGCTAAACTATACCACGAAGTGTGGCATCCAGTCTTTCCTTAAACACCTCCAGGGACGGTGACTCCACCACCTCCCTGGACAGGTCCGTTCCAGTCTTTTATCCCCCTTTCTGTGAGGAAGTGCCTCCTAACATCCAACCTGAACCTCCCCTGGCACAGCTTCAGACCGTGTCCTCTCATCCTGTCACAAATTGCCTGGGAGAAGAGCCTATCCCCCTCCTGCCTACAACTTCCCTTCAGGTAGTTGTAGAGAGTGATAAGGTCCCCACTGAGTCTCCTCTTCTCCAGGCTAAACAACCCCAGCTCCCTCAGCCTCTCATAAGATTTTCCCTCCAGTCCCTTCCCCAGTCTGGTCGCTCTCCTCTGGACCCGCTCCAGCACCTCAATATCCTTCTTGAAGTGAGGGGCCCAGAGTTGCACCCAGTGCTCGAGGTGAGGCCTCACCAGTGCCGAGGACAGGGGCAGAATTACATCCCTAGTCCTGCTGGCCGCGCTATTCCTGATACAGGCCAAGATGCCGTTGCCCTTTCGTGTCCCCTGGGCACAGCTGGCTCATGTTCAGCTGGCTGCCAACCAGCACTGCCAGGTCCCTCTCTACCAGGCCGCTCTCCAGCCACTCATCCCCCAGTCTGTAGCGATACATGGGGTTGTTGTGGCCAAAGTGTAGGACCCTGCACTTGGCCTTGCTGAATCTCACATCATTTGTCGCAGCCCATTGACCCAGTCTGTCCAGGCCCCTCTGCAGCATCTTCTTGCCCTCTAGGGTATCAGCACTGCTCCCCAACTTGGTGTCATCTGCAAATTTACTAACAGTAGACTCGATCCCCTCATCTAGGTCGTCAATAAAGATGTTGAATAGAGCTGGGCCCAGTACTGATCCCTGGGGGACACCACTGGTCACTGGACACCAACTGGATGCCGAACCATTCACAACCACTCTCTTTTCTCCAGACTGAATAACCCCAGGTCCCTCAGCCGCTCCTCACCAAACTCCTGCTCTAGACCCTTCCCCAGCTTTGTAGCCCTTCTCTGGACACACTCCAGACCCTCAAGGTCATTCTGGGAGTGAGGGGCCCAAAACTGAACCCAGGATTTGAAGCACAGCCTCCCCACTGACCAGTGATCCCTGCCCTGGTCGTGCTGGCCACACTAGTGCTGATCCAAGCCAGAATGCTGGTGGCCTTGGCCACCAGGTCACACGCTGGCTCATCTTCAGCTGCCTGTTGACCAACACCCCCAGGTCCTTTTCCACAGGGTTCTTCCCAGCCACTCTGCCCCAGCCTGGAGTATTGAAGGAGGTGGTTGTGACCCAAGGGCACAACCTGCTATTATTACGTATTATTTGTCTTCTCAAATGCTCTTCTTCATTCTCAGGAAGTCCATCATTGCCCATTTCCAAGACAGTCTGAGATACCGTATGTTGCTTCACAGATACCTTTCTTCACCTAAAAAGTCATGAGCCTGCTGAACTATGATGCTGTTCCAAACTTGAGGTAGTAATTACAGAGAGCAGAGTCCCAAACCGTGACCTGGCAATGAACGGGTCATGAGTTGGGATGAGATGCTGAGTCTGAACCCAGCCTTCAGAGATGCCATGTTTACTGTGGGTGCTAGTGGACATGGTGCTCACAGATAGAGCCAGCACAGGCATGGCAGTGCACATTTGGGAGCTGCATTACCGTGAATCTCCAGTATTGTGAGGTCTCAGCAGGAATAAAGTGACTCACTTGCAAACAAGAGGAAGGGATAACCACAGCCCCTTCGAGTGGTGAAGGTCATGATCCATTGTAAGTGATTACCTAGATTCCTACCACCCCAGAGTTGCCAGGTTGACCTCGGCAGAAAGACACAGCAATGGATAAATCTCTCACCTGCTGATTTTTGTGTTTCAATAAAGTGGTCAAGCTTGGGTTTTACCTGTTCTTGTCAAACCTGAGCCTGTTCTAAGGCTTCTTTTGCCCTAAAGGCACTTGTGATTTTTTTTGTATGTTGATCTCTTACTTTACTGATATTCACAGGTAAATTTTACATGCAGTAGTTTGAATTAATCCTCCTTTTCTCCCCACCCCCATCACATTCCTCTGGTGCCTACCTGATTGTGCATGAATTCTCTAAAATAATCGCCAGTAGTTCAGCAAGTTCATCAACTGATTCCCCAAAGACCCTCAGACGCATGTCATCCAGACCTGATGATTTGTACATTCAATTTTTGCAAGTATTCCCTTACCTGTTTTGTTTGGGGTTTTTGTATCAACAACTGTATTAGCAAGTCTTCATTATTCCTGATTGTCAGTATCTCTTTGTGGTGATGGATAAATTGATTCTGAAGCTTATTCACCGTTTTACAGTCGTTACTCGTTTCACCTCATGCGCTGTTGGATCCACTTTCTCTTTGGAGTTCCTTTCCAATGATGTTCCCAGATGTTGAACTATACATCCATTTCCTCTCTACATATTCCCATGCCAGCAACTAACTGTGAGGTCACTCTGCTTTTATAGCATTTCTTCAATTTCTCTTCACAGGGCTGGGAGAAGGGGGGTTGATGTCTGTGGTTTTTTCTCCTGCAACTGTAGCCTCTTAGCATATTTTAGGATGTTCTAGCTGTCTCCCACACCTTACAGTTTTTATGTGTCTTTTCACTGCAGCATGCTCCTAAGATTTCTCAAAGAATTAATGTCTGAAATCGCTATACATTGTGCGACAACCCATTACTTAGTGCAGTATATTGAATCCCGTGGTTTATCAACACAGCTGTTGAAATTAGTGAGTGCTAAGGGTGTAGATATATATACACCTTAGATGACTTTGGCTTTATTACAACTGCTTCTTATTATCCAACTCTCAAAAATTATTCTTTCCATCAGAATATAGATGGTTGCTCATGCATTTAATTTAGATTTGTCTGCTACTAAATACACAATTGAGATTGCAGTCAGTGGTATTTTTCCTCTGGAGAAAACCTTATGGCCAAATCTGTCATCACCCTTAGGACATAGCTCTTCCTGCTTCTGTCTGATTTTTCAAGCCTCTGGTATATAAATCATAAAAGCACAGTCTGTGCAGTGTTAAATTTTTAGGGCAGTAGTTGAATGTGAATATGTAAGGGCAAGATTTGACCTTTAAATGACTGTAAAGGGCCAAGGCAGATACTTGGCAAGCTTTTCTTACTGCAATATTAATCAAGCAAAGAATCATCGTAATCCTGGAAACTAAATAGCCATTGTAGTGATTTTATCACCAGGGAAATTGTTCATCTGTCAGTAAGATTGTTACCAGGAAAGGGAAAATAGGGAGTGTTAAAATTGCTTTAGACCGCTGAATCATTGTGTCCCTCTAGACTTGAAGCTTGAATTATTTTTTGAGAGGGGCGGGTTGAGAGGGGTTGCTGCAGGAAAGCTGTAAGTTAATCAGTTTCAGTAACAACCAGTGAATGTAAGCCTGGTCTCTCTTGAGGACACGAGGAGAGTGCATCGAAGAAGGCAGGACAGAGAAAGGGACAGGGAGGCTTCAAAAACTTATTGTTTCATCATTTTTTGTTTCTGGATAGCCCTTTCACAAAGGGGGAAGGCTGTTGATAAAGAAAAAAGAAAGAAAGGGAGGAAAAAAACCAGCATAGTATTCACTGCCTATATTTTCATCTAATTTGATCTGGTGGATATTAATGAGGATGAGCATGGTAGAGATAGGAGGAGACAGATGCAGGCAGGCAGGAGTGACAGAGACGTGCTTGTGTGGAAAGCATCTGTTTGGGGCCCAGAAGGTATTTAGCCTAGCCTCTTGGGGCTCAATGTGATGTTGCCATGTGCTGTGATACAGGTGTTTGAGGAGACCTACCTGTGTAGGAGTGTCTTTAGGGTGTGCTAGGATAGCCTGTCCCTCCCAGCTTTGGTAGATGGCGTCTTTACTGATGTCATTGCGTGGTGGCAGTGGGCAGTTGTAGTGTACCCAGACATGCCGTAACCTGAGGGACAAGTCTGTTGGTTATGCTGGAAGGGGAGCTTTGCCCTTCTGCTGTGGTGAGACACCTCTGCATACAGGATTATGCAAAGATAGAGAACAAGCATTGGAGAGTGTGGCTGTGGGGTGTCTCTCATAGAAGATGGAGTAGATGGTCTGTATTGAAAGCCACCTACAAAATATGATGGACTACCTTCCAACAAGGAGCTTTTGCACAAGGATGGATGAATTTGGAGGTGGAAAGTGTTTGTATAAAAGATGCCTCTGGGAAATTCGTGTAAGATGTCGTGAATCGTCTCTGTACAACAAGGGGGGGTGGGGAAATCTCTGTGCACACATGACATGGATCCTTTCTGTACCGAAACGTCTCTTCGTGCGGTAAGTGGTCTTTCTGTAGAGGACTTTTTTGGAGGAGCTTGTCTGATGGCTGCCTGCAAGAGAGCAGGAGAGGACAACATCATGAGTAGTGCCTCCATCAAAGACTTTCTGGAGGGGACAGCATGCATGGAGCCACCAAGGACACACCGAGGATGGGGATGCAGGGGTGAGGGTCCCAATGGGGGCATCAGGGTGGGTGTGTGAATGGCACCATGTCAGAGCATCCCGCCAGGGTGGCTGCCCTGCATCCCTGGGGACCAATCCACATCCCCCAGGAACCATCGTCCACCCTGCACGGCATCACTCTCCGTCAGGCAGGCCATGGCCACCATGTCCTTCATTGTTGTCATCCCCAGATTGTGATACTGTCACAAAACTGTTGCTAGGCAGCAGATGTGGTTACCAGGTCTCAGCGAATAGCTGAAGGGGAAAGTGAAGTGTTGCACCATTGTAGAGTAACCATAGCAATGACCTACTATTACAGACTAAAGAATTATCATTAACAATGTTAAAGTACGAAATGGAGGCCCAGGATCCTGAGACTTCCAGACAGTATCTCCACATAATTGAGTTACCCAGGAGGAGGTCCCAACTCTTTCAAAACCCTTGGCTCCCCATCTCTGTTGTCTTGGTTTGTTTTGGGAGTGGTTGTGTTTTGGTGGGATTTTTGTTTTAAATAAAGCAGATGCTGTGCGTGTTGAAGGAGATGCTTGTAAATCAATAGAAGCAGTAGGAAAAAAGACAGAGGTGGATCTGTATACAGAGAGGAGAGACAAACAAGGAAAGTCCACTTTGTTGCTTCAACATTGGGTATGGACTCGTTGGGAAAGGGTGCGTGGAGGATGCCTTTTGTGATGCATCAGCTGTTGCTCAGGTGTTCTCTTCCGGTTGAAATGCACATGTGAGGCTGAAGCAATGTGAAATGAAAAAGAAATAGTCCGAAGTACATGAACCGTGGAAGGTAGACACCGCTTTTTCCAAGTTAGGTGGAACAGATGAGGTACTTTAACAAAGCTTTGCTTCACAGGGTGCTTTGGGGTCTCACATCCTCAGACCTGAGACATGTTCAGGATCTCTGATCTCTGGTCAGGGTGACCATGCCTGTGTGTCTGTGTATGGTTGTTCCTGCCCAGCTGCCCACAAACAGGGTAGCTCTGACCTCCCCTGGGCTCCCATCAGACCAGCCACCAGCAGTTCCTTGTCCTCCCCCCAGATTGTGCATTAATGCCCCCAGCAGGACAGCAGCAGCAGGACTACCCCCAGTCACGTTATCACCTTTATTTTGCAGGTACAGAGCGCCACGAACTAACTTCCTGGAAGAGTTTTCCATCAATTTTCAAGTTCTTCAGTGATGCAGTGGAAGCGAAGAACAGCTCAGTGAAACCAACCCCAACGCGCCGCTCCAACAGGATAAAATATGAGGAATTGTAAAAAGGAGGGGAGGGAAAAAAAGAAAAAGAAAAAAAAAACAACAGCAACCTAGCTGCCACTTGTTTTCTGCAAGGAGTCTCCCAGCCCCTCATTAGATTGTTTTCTTCCTAGAGCACAGGGTCGTGATGTATACATCTAAATAGCGTTTTGCATTATTTCTAGATGAGTGCAACTGTCAAAGCAATATGGGTTCACTGGTTGTGCTTCCTGTGGGCTGTAACTTGGATTTCGTGCTGCCCATCAGAGCGCAGATTAAGGCTGACAGTGGTACTGCACAGTGCAGCATGGTGCAGCTCTAATTGCCCTGACATAGCCCTGCACCAAGCCGATGCCAGAATTTAACAGCTTTGTCGTGGTCCTACTGCCTGCAGGATTTTTTGCTGCTTCTTTCTATTTTGAGACAGAACAAAACAGGAATCACTCTTTTTTTTTTTTCTTTAAGAAAAAAAAAAAAAGAGTTCTACCAACTCTAACTCAGAAGTGTTAAACCAGCCCATGATTTTATACCCAGTAGCCTTCTCTTCCTCTGGGACCAAGTGGGATCAACTCTTGACTCTTTCAGTTTCTGCTGGTAGGAGGGTCCAAGAAGTTTGGTCCAGATTCGTAGCCCCTTTGTTGTAGAGATTTTCTCCTCCTGCCAAATCAATGGCATTATCCATAGATCTTCTCTTCCTTTTGAAAGCTCCACTTAAAAAAAGAGAAAAAAAGCCTATTCATTAACTGGCTGGATCACACTGTGAAATATGGAGGAAAAAAAAAAAAGACACATTGCACATTTTCCTGTTTATTTTTAAATGCAAAGATGCTTCCATTTTCGTACGCCGGTTTTTTAATGACTTGCCATCCTGTGGCTATTCTCTTTTTCCCCAAGCTCACCAGTTCGTCCCCACTTTCCAAGGTGCTGGGGGGGGGGGGAGGTGGGGGTGCG
>WEIS01062144.1:0-15893 GCA_013389965.1 Todus mexicanus | reverse complement strand
AGAGGTCTTTTGAAATAGACCTCTTCTGTATTTGTTATATATGTAGAAAAAAACATTGAAAACTCCATGTCATCAACTACTCTGCAATGTACAATCTAACTTGATCAGGTTAAATACTAAGAGGTCCAGTTTAGAATTCACTTATATCAGAAAGGGTCTTTTAATCAACTGAAGTGAAGTTTGGATGATATCTGATAGAAAAATGACATCCGATAGAAAGGTGAGGTAGATGATTATGCTATGCAGTAGCCCTTAAATTAATTTGATGGAAGGAGATATTGCTTTAGAAGAGAGAAGGAAGTGCAATATTTGATAGACTGCAAACTGCACATTGAGCCAAAAGGAAAGAGATCTGGGAAGTGATGCAGATAATGGAACACCAATCATGTCATTAAAAGCAAAACTGTCAGCACATGGTAAACTGTGTTCAAAAGGTAAAGAAAACCTCTCTGCAAAAACTGCTTCCCGAGAGAGAAACACAGAGATCCATAGAAGAGAATGAGCTGGGGTCACAGATGTGATGTTTATGGGGGCAATAGATGCAGAGGCAGCACAGCATGCCTCAATGCAAATGGAGCAGTAGTTAACAGTGATTGGTACTAGCTGGTTTTAATGACAAACAACTTCTAAAGACTGCACACAGATTTGAAAACAAACATGATCAGATAGAGAGATGTGAAACATAAGACGTATACACCAAAGGCCTTAAAGGAAAAGGTACTGTCAGAAACAGGTTAGGGGAGGAAGTTGCAACTGTACAGACAAACGATGTAAAATCATTTTGTGGGAAATCTTTGCTGAATGATCAGGCAAAGAAACTATTTGGGCTATATCATCTATTCTTAAGAGTTTTATCTGAGGATTGTCAGAGCAGTATGGTCACAGCAAGGGCAGTGCTTGAAACTTTCACAAACAGAGAGTTCGAAGGGAATGTAGTGTTGCCTTTTCCATTGAAAACTCATTTGGAAGACAGACCTTGGTCAGCAGAGTATATCCTTAAGTGAACAACCATACTCCTGGGAGAGTTAAGACAAACAGAACCAAGTCAGTAGTGGAGACTACAAATTGGCTAAAGACAACAAGTATCTCACCAAAAACTTAGTGGCCTGTATAGATCCCTGAGTTTTTGTTAAGATTGTAATACAGGAGCAGTATTAGTTACTGACAGAGGAAGAACAATTGGTAACAAAACAAGCATGAACATTAAATAAAAAGCATACTCTGCAAAAATTGTGGTCTTACAAGAGCTGACAGAATGACCAAGAAAACATTTCTTAATCCTTTGGTAATATCACTGCATTAAGTTCCAGAAACTTCAGAATAGATGGACAGAGACACAAATGTACTCTGATAGTGCAGTGATCAGAGGCAGGAGCTGAGTATGCGAACAGGAAGAGTGTTTCTGTGGAAAGTGTTTTATAGACAATGTCTCAATAGAGGACAAGCTCAGTGGAGAAAGCTGTCAATTATTTGAGCTGGAAATCTCTATTGCTGGGAGCTGTATTAACAATACAGCTGGTACTGATTACATAAAAGCAGTACAGGAAATACCAGAAAGACAAGATAAAAAATGTCCTTTCATTTAAATATATGAAAAATACATATTTGTACTTATAGTGATAACAGAGGAAGGTCTTTGTGCATTTCTTTACATCTCTCTTAATGTACTGATCCTGTGCTTTAGAGTGAGCTTAGAGCATGATTCAGTTACATCAAGCCTAACTAAATAAAAGGTGTAACTGGTGATTAGGTAAGTGCAATGAGATCAGTGAAAGAAGTAATTAGCTTCCATATGATATTTTCAGAGTTTTATTTTTTTCATACAAATCTGAGTATACACCTAGAATATATTCTTTCAAATCCGAGGCATAAAACTCAGTTATTTTTATGAAACATAATCTTTCCCCTGGAGTTAATAGCCTAGAACTATTTGAGTGCCAAGTCTACATTTCTACCTGTGTTAACACTTTAAACTCTAATGCTGTCCGAAACTGTTCAAAACTGGTTGAGAAAAAAAACCAAATACCCAGGGCAACATCCAATCTGAAGAATGTATCTTTGTGATTAGCTGCCAAAGAGGAGATGATCACAGCTGGAGTCTGGTTCAAGAAACTGGTCCACAGATCATGTGTGCCAGCTGAGTCCCATGTAATGAACCCCCACCTATTTGTCTTCATGACACCATGTACTTGAGTTGGTATCAGTGTTGAATGTGGCACTATATTTATATTACAGATTTTTCCTGATCAATGACCTCCAGATACCTATACAGCTAAAACCCTTTTTATTAAACTCTCACCCACTCATTTCTCATTTCTTACATATCTTTTTTTTTTCCCTGAGTTTCACAAATTCATTTCTTCTCCATTCATTTATGTTCAGAAAGGTGTCTAAACATTTATTTTCCTAGACTGTTAATTCACTCCTCTCTCTCTCACAATCATTCTCCTAATAGTGTAAGTCAGCCTAAGGGATTTGTCTTTTTTTTTTCTTTTTTAAAGGAGTTTCATAGCTTATATGAGCTACTCATTCAGCATCTAAAGGTCGACTCCTATTTTTAATGTTAATGATGCCAGTGTCTATTTTCCACTTGTTACATTTTCAAAAGAGCACTAGAGTGCTTTCATCCATATATTTGGCAGAAGCTCCATTAAGAACTTCTAAAGAACTGCAACCTATTTATCTTCATTGCACTTAGATACAATGCCTACAAAAAAATTGGCAACAACGAATTGCTGGGGTCCTGAGACGCCTGCTCCTCAGGCTGACGAGTATTGTTCTGGTGTTCTGTTGTAAAGCTCTGCTGTAATTTGTTCTCTTTTATTTCATAGTAGAGCTCTTTGGGACAAAGACTTGGGGATTTTTTTCTGCTTTGCATTTATATGACATTGCTAGAATCTGCAGTGATGCCAACAGAAGAACAATTAATAACACTTCACAGAATTATGTCTCCAGAGGCCATGTATTTGCTGTTAATTTGTACATATGAAATAGCTACACACAACAGCCCATAAATGGAATTTTTGTATGATTTATTTGCTATCTTGAATTGCCTTGTAGACCTGACTTTCCTTCAGCACCAAGCAGAGAGATTCTGGGTGATTAAAAATGCCACATCTAAACACAGATTTTTTAAAACCTTGTGGCATTTGCTAAATAGTTCAAACACTGTACTCTGCATATTTGGGTGTATTTACTACTTCTCATCTGCTTACTCCAGAACTAATAAAACTGGCCTCAGCCAATTTCAATGGTGCTGAAGGCTTCTAAACTTTCTCCCTCCAAATCTCTTAAAAATGCAGGCACCAAAACAGCAACCTAACAAGCCATTTTAGGAGTTGATTTGATTGATGTTTCTGTAATAGGTTGCCAGTACAAGTCCTACAACAAATTAGAAAGAAATGGGAGAGCAGGGGCACACGCAGGGTCTACAGAGCAAGGGTCAACTTCCTAAGTCTCACAGAGGATTCAGTGTTTCATTTGCGGAATGGGTTTGATATACTGTTCTGAACTTCCCAGAAGAAAGACAAGAGGATCTGAAAGATTAAACACGTATTGGTCATCTACACCTGTCATTGTGAAGCTAACAGCAGCCTTAGGGGGGCTGGCAACAAAAATCTTTCCTATCCATTATCATTCCAGATGCCACAGGTAACTTTCTCCTTGGATCACAAAATGGGTGCCAAGAGCCACTCCTTCTCTAGTTCGGACTAATCCCTGCCCACACGATTTTCATAGAGGGGCAGGAAGCAGCCAAAACAGTCCCACATATTGGGAGTGAAAAGAAATTCTTCTTCTTGTGTTGCAGAAGGCTTGACTGGAGAGCAATGGCCGGCAAGACTTACTTAGCACAGCAGCTGGTGGCTGCTCAGGAGCTGTGGGGTAAATTCGTGACGGTGCAGTGGCAGGTGCATACGGCACCTTGGGTCCAGGCTTGACTGGGTCTCTAGTCCTTGCCAGGAAACGTTTGGGGGGTGTTGAACAACTGGGGAGGGGAAGGGAGAAATGCAGTGTTATCCCTTGAATGCTTCAGAAGGTTAATTCATAGAGCATCTAGGGTTTGAATGCAGACACCTCATGGAGTATAGAATGAATCCAGCAATGATTCAGGTGACTGTTTTTCAGATCTCTGGTAACCATACAAGCATCAGAGTGTACAAAACGTTGCTGCTTTAGATCAGGTCCCAGTATAATATTTCGGCAGGTGTTGCCCTCCCGATGGTGAGCAGGGGCTCGCCGTCAGCAGCCGCACCGATCCAAGGGCGCTGCGGAGCACAGGTGGCGCCGGGAGCTGAAGATGAGCGGATGTGCAAAGCCCCCTGAGGCAGGGCAGGCGGGACCCGCTGGGGCCGGGCCGGGCTGGGGCTGCGGGGCTCGCCCGGCAGCGCCGCTCCCGCACCGCCAGCTCTGCGGGGCCGTGCGCGGAGCTCCCGGGGCCTCGTCCGGAGCCTTCGCGGCCTGAGGGGGCTGCTCCTGCCGGTAAACGCCTCTCGGGGTTGGTGCCTCCAGCAAGTGCCGTGAGGAGATCCCGCCCTGCTGCCGGCAGGTACGGGGCCAGCCTCTGTGCTGGCGCGGCTGCAGCCGGCTCCGAGTGCCGGCTGGAGTTCTTCCTCACGGCTGCTTGCATCTGTGCCACCTACTAAGGGAGTGATGTGGAGCCGAGTACGAGCCGCAGGGAAAGGGCAGGAGCCGCGGCGGTGTGCGGGGAGCGCAGCCCTCGGTGCCCCGGAGCGCCCCGGCCGCGGGCAGAGCACAGCCCGGGGAGCTCTGCCCCCACCGCGGGCGTGTGTGGTGGTAAAACGGGCAGAGAGAGCAATCCTTCCGCTTCTCACTCCTGCAGAGCACTGTCCTCTTGGTGAATAGGGAAAAGAGCAGGTATCTTGGAAGTGAAACTTGCCAGCCGAGGAAGTGGAAGGGTTAGAAATCGAGCAGCGTAGGGAGGTTTTGGTGTTAAACGGCAAACCTGGAAGATCTGGTTGGAAAAGAAAGTAATACCAAATGTCTTTTAAAACATTCCTAAAGCAATATATTCTCGAACCTGTCTGCTTGTCATAGTTCAGCTGAATAAAACCGGGTGTATAACTCTTAGTAAACTGCAGCAGAGAGGCGGTGTTAGCTGTAGGATTGTCGGTGATTATTACAGCAGCTCTCTGTAAGTAAGCTCTGGGTTGCCTTTTTTGACTCTTCTGGATGGAAGGAAGCAGCGAGTGGCTGCAGTCTTCCAGACTGGTAAAACACAGGTTCTTGTGCGGTATGATTATTCTGACAGGGAATTTACTGGGGAATGGACAGTTGTAGGGTTGTATCACTCATCTGTTGATATTGTGAGGCTCATTTGAACCCCGTGTAGTATGCAGTCAGCACATCTAACGTGGCCAGAATTTTCTGTCATTCATATGCCCTAGTGAATTATGAAACTGATTGTGAACTTGAAGTACAGGACATCTTGCAGGGTCTTAAAAGTAATTTTAAAAACCTCAAAATATTTTCCAAGTTTTGTTGGTGGATAGGTCAAAAATTGATAAAGCATAAACTGAGGCTGCTGTAGAATTTTTAAGGGATCATTGCAGTCATATGCAAGCAGGCTGAACTTTAGGGTCTATGAAGAGCATCAGTGTAAGAATCTCAAATGAACTGTGTTTTCCCATACTCTCTTTTTTAAGGGCTTTTTCTGGTATATGTCAGGAATGCAGGTGACAAACTTTTTCCTTTTGGAAAAAAGATTTCAGCTTCTCTATAATAAAGAGAAACCAGCCTGAACATAAAAATGAAATAGCAGTGCAGGGAGCCAAGTGAATTCATGTGTGCAGAGTATTTTTTTTTTTTTAACCTAACTTTATCTGTGAACTCCCAGCCCTGGAGCCTATTTGAAACAAGATAGGAAGCTTCAGTCTTGTCACAAACACAGCTACAACTTGTCCTGGGGAAGCCTCCGTAATGGGGTCAGGTAAAGTTCAATGAACTACCAAACCAGCACTATTTCAGAAATGCTAAGGTGCTCTTTCTACTGATCTCTCCACTCTCTCTGCCTGTTATTAAACTGGTAGTTTTTACAACATCAATAAAGAACTTTCCTACCCAATTGCCCCAGACAAAGGCCTGAAAGCTAGGTTTAAACTATGAAAACTTTGTGTTGGGTTCATTTAGATTGTTTTGCTGTGTCAAATACTCACTTGAGTTCAAAAGTTCAGATGAACCATGAACTTTGTCATTTCACAGCAGGCAGTTCTACAAATATAATCCGAAAGTGAAAAAACACGTGATAAATTTAAGGTGCATTTGTTGTTCTGTGTGGAATGTACATGGAGGTCTGCATTTGCAAAGATCTGCTTTACTTAATTAAACTTTTAACTGTTTATAAGACAGGAAAAAACCTAAACACAATTACACCAAATAATTCCTTGATCCCTGACCTTTTAGGCTTTCAAACCAACACATATTCAGTGACTAATCATTACTGCACAAACTAAACCCAGCTAATCTTCTTAATAAATTGTGAAGTCTTGTATGTCTCATGGTTTCAGTGATGGCTTTTCTCCCAGTCTGGAACACTGCAGAATATCAAAACAAATGGGTCATGGCTTTATGTATTTGTTTAAGGTTTGAGTCTATGTCATCTCATGATACGGTCTTGAGCTGAGCAGGTTTTATGAGCACATGTGAAGTAAAAGGCTGTTAGGAATGAAAAGCCAGTCAATGCAATGTTCACCTACTTATTGGAGAGTAAAAATGTATGGGCAAAAATAGTTTGGGCAAAAAATATTTTTTAAATGTGGAAACTTACCAGAAACTGAAGAGCCTGCAATAAATTCAGCTTCTTTTCCATGAAAAGGAATTCCTTCTGTCTGCTCTCTTCTTCCTCCTAGTAGGTCTGGAGACTCAATCTATCAGGAAGAAGCAGTATTTTTTTTTTCAAACTTAAATTTGGAATCGAAAACAACAACTGATCTAAGGCTGTTGTCCCTGACCATAAATTGTAATTCAAGGCTCTCCCAAATTGCTACATCTGTTTTAAAAACCCCAAAATAACCAAAACAACTCTAAACAAACCCAACATAGCATTAACTGAGATGTATGTTTTAGTATCACATATATTTTCCTGATTTTTACATTATAAAAGGTTTGATTTTTTTTAAACTTTTGTTTATGCTGTGCAAGAGCTGGGACCTTATTTTGGGGGCTTATAATTACAAAACTCTTGGAACTTCTCACTTAAAGAAAAAATAATTCTAGAGTTTTGTTAAAATTGTTGTATCTGTTCTCTGTATGAGGCATGTGCTGTTTGCAGAAGGAGTAATTTAATTGAAATAATTGCTATTCTTGATCTCTTGTGAGATACAAACATAGGAAGGAAATTAGCAATTGTGCTCTTTGTGCACTACAATGGGAGGAGAATGAGGAAATGTCAAATTTGGTGGACATCTTCAACAGTTCAACATCTGTGCTGCTAAACCCATAGTTGAAGTTGAGATTGTGATTGAGCTTGTGACACAAGTTGTGATTGTCATTAGGAACACTGCCCTTTCTCCTCCCTCTTTCTGAAGTCTTGTGCCTGCTAAACAGGAAAAATACACGTTGTAACAAAGTGCATAGCATATGTTGTCTAATCAATTGTGCATTATCTTGGGCAGTTGTGCTGCAGTATCAAAACCAAGTGCACCTACTCCAGGAGCTGGTGATGCTTATCTCCTGGGGCTAGCTCTGCTGCAGCAAGCATGAGCTTTCTTCCTGCTTTCAGGCTGTTGTGGAAAGAAGCCAGGGAAGCGAAAGCAGAATTTCCAGGATACAGGTAGTGCATTTCAGGGGCAATAGCTGCTTACTAGTGATGACAGGAAGCATTATAAACCACATCAGTGATCTGAAGTGTGAGCTACAGACCTTCTCTTGAGATTTGGTTATAACTTGAATTATACATGTACATGTAATTCTTTCCTTAGTCCCTTTATGCTGGGTAAAAGTCGCAGAGCAGTACAACGAGTTTTCAGAATTCTAGGTCCAGGTGAAGAAGGTTGTCTTCTGAGACATCTTTTACCCTCTCTTCAGCTCTTTTGGAGAAGGGTTGGTGGTAGGAGAGTCACTGGAGATGAAAGCCATAGGTTACATCATCAGATTCTGGGCAACCTTCTGTAACATCAACAGCAAGTGACCTTAGACAGTGTGATGCAGCCTAGCATCAGAGAAGGCTCAAAACTGGCTTTCTCTCTCTTTTCCGACAGCTATGTGTAAATCTGTGTAGGGGTGCAACATACACACAGTCTTCCTGAAGTGTTGTATAACCTGTGAGCTGAGGAGAGTTTTAGGGGTGGTGGTTGTTGCTGGTTTTGGTTTGGTTTTGAAAGGTACGGTTTAGACCACATCTAATACTGAGGTGGCCCTTCATTGCTTCCAGTTCCTGAGGTTGGCACAGCAGGTGAAGAGCTAGGAAAACAGGTCATTTTTCTCCTATTCCGAACATGGCCAGTGGTTTTAAACATTATTTTCTTATTCTGTTTGGAAACATGAGTTTTACTGAAGAGTATTCTACTCAAGCCAGACTGGAGCACTAACAGTATTTGTGATATACTGTACTTTTCATTTTATTGTCTGTTATAATCAGCTTCAGTGAGACAATAGAAGAGCAATATTTATTTTCTTATAGATATCTCTTGCATAAAGAGATGTTCAGAGTCTAATTCACTGTGGCAGGTCCTAACAGGTGAAAACTTCTAAATAGATCTGGTTTTAACATCAAATCTCTTATACTCTTTGTAATTACTATACAGAGCATTGAATGTATTTTAGTTGTAATGAGAAAATTTAAGTGTTTTTCCTGGTTTGGGTTAGAACAGAAATTCTGTTCTATGANTTTGTACATATCTGTGTATATTTACCTTTTATTATTACTGTTATTATTATTATTATTTTCATGTTTTAGTAAAGCTGTTCTAGTTTCCTAATGGATAAATCTCTCTCCTTTATTTCCTTTCTTCCCTTTTTGGGTGGGGAGGGGGAGAGAGTGTTCTGTTGCAGATTTGGGGGTGCCCTGACCCCAAACCGTGACAGTATTAAAAACCCAAATGGGACTCACTTTTTTGTTAGATATTTCTTCCAATGGGTCATCTCAGTTCTGTGTAAGTACAATATCAAAAAATGATAGGCACTGAGATTCATTGGTGAAGCTGTGTGAAAAAGGTCAAACTCATCTAGTACTAATTCATAACTTAAGCTGTTAATATTTCATATTGTTTTTACTGAAATAGAACAATACTAGTGATAAATACAGTCAATTTTTCCATTCAGGCTACTGTTAAATGGAGTGATCAGATTATTTAGTGAACAGAAATAACTCTAGGATGGGAGAAATGCAGGTGTTGCCTGTGGAAAGTTTAACCACTAGGCTTTTCTAATTATTTATTACAATTTGTTGTTAGAACAAATTATTTAACAAATATGGCAAATTTGCTACATTTGTTCTTTATTATAATTGTATAAATAATTGCATTTCTGTTGATGTACTGACAGTATGTCAGCATAGAAAGAAAGCACATTGCCTGCTTCAAGAATGCTGAAGTTCTGATTTTTATTGATTTAAGCACCTTGAATGGTGTCAGTTTTTCCCAAGCTTCCTGAGATTTGAAATGCGGACTGGAAAACCTGAAATGAAGGTAGATCAATTAACACCTGTTGATTTTTTGTATTAACCTCTTATCGGTCCATTTGCACATATTTAGGGAAGAGAATTTTCAGTGGTATTTTGGCCTTTTGGCTCTGCTTGCAGTTAAGTAAGATTGAAAAATCATTAAGGTGATTTCAGAAACATTCTGTTTATACTTGAAGTAAAACATTTAAAATATTTTTGGATGACAATGGTGGAAAATTTGCACATTTTTTCCAAAGCGGTTGAAGCATTACTAAGTCAATGTTTCCTGATCTTATCTGCAGAGTACAGTAGCAGCTTTGAACTTCTTTTTTTCAAATAGTAACTTTTAGGGATAAATATATCAGTGTTGCATCTTTACTTCATAAGTGTGTTGTTACTTTGGTTAATTACTAGATTTATCAGTCTTCTGGGGGCTGACATGGAAGTTAAGCTGAAGTCTCTTAAAATAAGGGCTGAACAACAGAAAACTGAGACAGGCACTGAGACCACAGAGAAGAGACTTGTACAACCGTGCATATATATTTTGGTGTGCTTTCTGTAAAGGTGTAAGAACCTGCTCTCCTGCTTGGAAGTCTGAAAAAATTTAATAATATATGTGTGCTCCCAGAAGGAAGCGGTAAATTGCAGTTCGAATTCTAAGAAAATGAGGTCAAGCCTTGCACTAGTCTAGGCAAAAAGGTGGTAGCTGCAATAGTTTAAAAGTGTTTAAATATATAGCAGCATACTTGTGAATGGCAAAGAGGCATACAACAGGAAGAGAATAAATGAGAATGATCACTTGTAATAATTCTAACAAGAAGTTTGTCTTAGTTTTTGCCTCCATTGGGATTCTCAAGTGTTTTGTTTGTGAAAATCCTGCTGAGGATACTGTGAAGAGAGCCTTGCTTTGAGTTTACAGAACAATTCCCATTTTCCTGTCAAAGGAGAGTCACCACCAGCAGGCTACCCATAAACTAACATCATTCCATGTTTCATATCCTCCTCCTCCTCATCATCAGATCACTTGCCTGGCCAATTTGTGGTTGGGAGGTCTAATTCTTTGTATTGTTTGCTGACTGCCAGGCTGCAGCGCTGCCTCCTTTAGCCTTCAACCAGTTGCTCAGCTGCTGCCCTCTCCTTAATGTTTAAATTTCTTTTACTATGACTGTGAAAAGTGGGGTTTCACCTCAATTTTCTCCTGCCTAGATGTAAATGAGGAACTGTCAGTACTGGCTTCACAGCACATAAAAGAGACTGTGTTATTTTGACAGTTTTCAGCACAGTATTTTGAGATTTGTGCTATTGTAGGAAGCTGCAAGGGTGCATTTCTGCAACACGTGGACCTGCCCAAGTCCACACAGCCAAGTGGCGCTCCTTGCTGGTTTGTGTGTCGGCACCTTGGTATGCTGTAACTGCTGGCGGCTTCTCCTGTGCCCTAGGAGGTTATTCCAGTAAAAACTCTAGAGGATTAACGAATTCACTGTAGTGACAATGCAGGTATGTTGTCAGGGCATCTACTGCTGCAGGTTTCTGATATGGTCAGTTTGTTAAACTCAAATCGTGCATGTGTTTGCTTTCTAATGTTCTGAACAACCAGTCTCCACAGGAGCTGCTTCTTTTGTCAGTTATATTAGTGGACTTCCTGAGAGCACGTTTCCAACTTGAACTCGATAGTCCTGTTTCTACAACACTTTCATATTTCGTTTTGGTTCTATGAAGTCAATTTGAGGAAATCAATTTTTTTTCCTTTAAACAAGTCACTGTTTAATATGTAGATGGCTGCCCCTCAGATTCCAGCTCTTTCACTTGCTTCACAATTCCCTGTGATCACTGACTGACTGTTGAGCCTGCGATTTACTTCAAGGACATCTGACCTTTTTGTAGTTTTTGTTTTCTCTAAAATCATGATGTCTCAGCTAGTGAATCTGGACGTTTGTGGACATACTGGAGATCAGTATCTATTCCAAGTTCAAATTATGCTGTACTTGTTTCTTTGCAGTTTGGATTCTGTGTCCTTCTAGAAGGTATTAATTCTTTAAAACTCATCTGTTTTACTGATCACCTTCAGATAAACCTCGTTTAAATACCAATAAGGAATACTGAAAATATGTTTGTGTGTGTGTGTGTGTTATTTGTTGTTGTTGTTTTTCCAAAACCACTGTATTTTAATGGAATGGCTTTCTGTCACAAAAATGTGCAGAAAGCTCAGGAGAGGCAGAACTGAGGAAATGTCATTTTTATTCTCTGATTTCTTTGGGAGTTGGTTAGCTTCTCACGTAGACGTGCCTGGAGCAATCTTGTTTGGATGATGTTGGGCTAATGTGTGGTCCAGGGTAGGTGCAGTACCTGGACTCAGAGCTTGTCTTCTATATGGAAAAAAAGCATAGGACTTTCTATCTCAGGCTTCCATAATGATGTCTTTATGGCATCAGAGTAACAGAAAGAGATCCATTCTTTTTTTTCTTTTCTTTTTTTCTTTTTTTTTTTGATGAAATGCATTTGGATCTGCTGGAAAACATGCAAGTCTGAGACCTGGCTGCACTGTTTCCTAGAAAATATCTAATCTTCTTGAATTGGGACTTCTGTGTTTTGAGGGTTTTCACAGAATTGTAGAAGACCACAATACTTCAGATAACCCAGTATTTAGAGCACTGCAGTTTTATTAAGTTAGGATTAGCCTATTGAAATTTAGCGAAAAGACTGGATTCCTTGGCAGGATGGAAACTTGGGTAAACAAGGATGACTACTTAGAGAAGTGCAAGACAGGAAAAGGAAAAGGTAAAATCAAGAGTTGATGAGAAATTGTTTGGCCTGAAAGGATGGATTCATCATATCTGTCAGTGGCACTTCCAAATAATAGTCCACCTTTTATGTGTTCTTGCATCTGTGATCTCTGCTCTGAAAAATCTCCACTTGCATTCTTTCATCTTACAGCTGGAATATTGAATAAGTGACCTTTTCTGACTCAGACACATTGTTGTCTCTGACCTCTTCAAATCATAGTTTCACCTTTGTTTCTGCCAGATGCCTGACTACTTTCCGTCTCCCATTTCTCTGCACGTCAAAAACTGTCCTTCATTCCTAGCTGAGTCTTTCCTGTTGGTCTGTCACAGAGCTGCTTTTCTCAACACTTGCCTCTCAGATCATTATAACTGACAGGCATTTACATTTTATTCCACTTTAGGAAAGCAGCTTCCATATGGAAAACACATTTTACTTGATGGTTGATATATCCAGGAGCTGATGTTAGTCATAATAACTGCTTCTCATTCAGGATTGCTGCTTTTCTTTCTGTATTTTCCAGCTGGACTGTTTGAGGCATAGGAGGTCAAGTGACTTGTCCCAGACTATGAGTCAATGCTGTGAATTTGGACTAGGATCCAGTATCCTAAAGGCTCCCAGTCTTCTCTGACCATCACTAGACCATGCAGCATCTCTGAAAAGCTTGGCTCTGTGGAAAAATACAGATTAAGAACACTGAGTTTGAATCTTTAATTCCCAGAATGTAGTTATTGAGCCTTGTTCAGATTACAATGAAAACATGTTTTTTTAAGTAAATAAACCACGTAACAGCTTTTTGGGTTTTGGCATTGTCTCTTTCTCTGCCTAGATAGATAGTGGAAAATGTTTTTTATCAGCAAGTAATACAGGAAGCAAAATACGAAGGGGAAGAAATCTAGAAATGTTTGTCCTAACTGTGGCCATGATTTAACATGAATTTTGGACAGATTGCCTCCTTTTGTAGCTGTATACAATTGAAATTGGGTGCATCTTCCATTTAACTTGAGGATACTGTGCTTTATAATTTGAGCTGCAAATCCTCCTCTTTGTGATACATATGGAGTCTTCTCAAGGGTGCCTTCTGTAATGCTTCAGCTTCAGAAATCTTAGTTAAGACATTATGTTTTCAGAGCATCTCTACAGGGTGATGGGAGCACTCTCCTATTTTATAAAGTATGGTAAAAGTGCACGGAATTTGTTGCAAGAATTTCTGCCAAGTTTGGGATTCCAGTCTGAGGTGTTTAGATGTGATGTATCAGGGAAAAGAAATCATATTGCTTATGCTTTAAAGGATTTTGGCTATTATTCATTCATCATTTTTTAAAGAAAACAATAAAAAAATTACTTGTTTGTAAACATCAATGTATTCCCTCAAGATGCGATTTCATAGAGTTGATCCCACAAAGACTTCTGTCACACGTTTTGGATTGATAGCACCTGTAGCTTGTTGTCTATTACTGAAGAACTAATAAGTCTGCAAAATGAACTTGTTTGCTGAGGTCAGATCAAACTTTTTTTTCTATTGCCTTTCCCCACCCATTGGCTCCTTATCCTAATCTCCAAGATGATTTTATACAAGTTTGAAATAATGGTCTCTGCAGCCATGTCTGAAGTCCTTGTTCTTAAGCATTATAGAGCTAGGCACAGTCATCTGAAAGTATCGATGGGGCAAAGTTATTCTCATTTCAGGGCGCAGTGGTACAATTGCAGTGAAGATCTACAGAAGACTGTCCCAGAACAGATAAAAGGAATGGGAGTGTTCAGATTAATGGGTTGGAGAGGTGCAAAATTACAGGCAGTTGAAAAGAGACTTTTATAATGCCAAATATTAGATACCCTTAGCTTTTTTTCTGAATCAGCTGTGTATAGAACGAAGCTGACAATGACATGTTGGTTTGGCAAGAACCGCTGTTGTGTTATCAATACGGCCATCAGGCTGAGTTCTGAAGAAAACAAAACTTGGTTCATAGACTGCAGTGATTAGGCAAGGTATCTGTACTCTGACTTTGCATTTTCTTTTTTCTTTTGAATAACATATAGGCCCCGGCTTACACCTCAGATTTGATTAGACTTGATTAATTTTTAATCCTAGAATGCTGATAAATCTTTCATCAGTGCTTTGACTTACGTAACTGCATTACTGTAAGCCAATGATAACCATACTCCTGATGATACATGTAGTCCTTTGCTGGATGTTTAAAATACAGAAGCTCATCTAGTTTTGAAAGGACCTAAGTGTGATGATGTCACGCTGCTTTTGGTCAGCTAAGCAGATTATCAGAGATGACTGGTTCCTATGCCAAATGTTTTTGATGTTCTCCAGAATTTATAACACATTTATAACACAGTACTGATGTTGATTTCCGTTTACATTCTCTGTCCTAGGTAAACATAGCTGTAGCAGATCAGAGACCTTTCCACTGCTCATGCAAATTAACCAGTTTGCTAGGTTTTAATTTAAAAATTTAATTTAAAATTGGAATAGTTTTCTAAGCCTCTACACATCGGGATATGCAAGTGTCACTCTGACTGGTGCTTCCCTAAAAGTGCTGAGTAAAGAGGTTTAGGTCCAGTGTAATTTAAGGTTGCATTGGAAAAATTGGCACAGATGAAATGGCATCCACATGCCATAAGATTCCAAGAGAAATATTTCAAGGTTAGCAATTCTTATAAGATGTCTGCTCTTTGAAATTCAATCCTCATGGAAATTTGTATTCTCCTGAAAGTTTCAACCAACTCCTAACAGACTAGAACTGGAGCAAATCTGTCTGGTTTTAATTTTAACTGGAGTCAGAGCTGTTGGTTCAGTATTGGACAACTTCAAGAAGACTGACTCACGTAGCTTAAGTTTATTTCTTGCTGAAATGTTTGGAGAATCAGGGCATTACAGTTGGGGTTCTGATTGTAACTTTCCCTAACAGACTTCACATAATCACGTGCACACATTATTTTTTTTATACTGGTCTTTTGGTAAGTTTATGCTGATATGCATAGAATGAGGAAGTGGTGTATGCTGTGGAGGTTGCAGGGGGAGAAAGGTGTTGGTTCAGTTTGTTTTCATTTTGTTTAAGCTTGAATTTGTACTCTGGAGGTAGGATTTTCCAAAGGGTATCTGTCTTGGGCATTTTTGAGATGCAGACACTTGTGAACTAGAGAACATCTGGGTCAACATTGTTAATCTCCATTTGGATCATGCCAGATAGTTATTACTCAGACTTTATGGTGAAAAGAAAATATTTTGTTTTCCAACATTGTCTGTTGTTTTTCTTTCAGCTTTTGAAACTTTTCTGAGCTAGTGGAACAGGAACAGTATGCATTTTGTAAATATAATGAATGTGTTATGTAAGCAATGGTGGGGTTTTTTTGTTTGTTTTGTTTTGTTAGGGGTTTTTTTAGCTCTGCAGCTGCAAAATGGTTAGTCTTGGTGCTAGCTCAGTCTGGAAAGATGAACCACTCTAAATAGCAAATTACGGTTCTGCTTACTTTATTGTGG
>WEIS01062140.1:1056-12792 GCA_013389965.1 Todus mexicanus | reverse complement strand
AAAAAAAACCCCCACCAACCCACAAGTGTTAAATACCCTTTTTGAATTGCTCACAATGTTTCATCTTGATAAAAACACAGTATCTCATTCTTACTCCCCTGGAAAATTTTCTTTCTTCCTTTTTTTTTTTCCCCATGTATTATATAGCAAAATTCAAACTCTAGTAAACTGTCTTTTCAAATGGAAAAAAAATGAAACATTCACTTCCCTAAAGTTCAGATGAGACCTTCTTGGAAGACTTACTCTAAAAATATGTTTTTCAAAATGTCTTCTCTTTGAATTTGCCCCTCTTAGATAAAACCCTTTGTTTTTAACAAATTGGTGGGGATTTTGTTGGGTTTTGTTGTTGGGGGTTTTTGTTTGTTTGTTTGTTTGTTTTTGTTTGTGGGTTTGAGGGGTTTTTTTGTGGTGGGAAAGTAGTTACCACGGGAGATTTCCATGCAGCTCTGTCATGGGCTGGCTTGCGAAGATGTTGTGGATGATCTACCAATCAGAGGTAGAAAAGACAAGTGGTCTAGTCTCCCCCCCTCGGTGATATACCTGCTTCTGCCCCCATCTCCTGGCACAAACCTGCACTACCACTCCCATAAACTGTAACATAGGCACAACCGGAGATTAGAGAATAAGGACTTCAACCACTGAAGGAAGCTGAAAAGCCATTCTAATCTAATACATAGACCACCACAGGAATGTAGTAAGATTCTGCTCTAGAGCAGCTATGAGTTTCAGTGTTCTTCTCTACTACATTTTGCTCTAGAAGTAGTATTGTCTCCCACAACTAGATCCAAAGATTGTTGAAAATACTTTAGCCTGAATTTTCCCATAATTTTGAAATTTCTGACTTTTTTTTTTAATTTAAAAGATAAAAACCTCCTAGTTTATTTATCTTCTTTTCTTTACCAGTGCCATTTGTGGCAGTACTGGGTTTTGAACTGAACTCTAAACTTGAATTGCAGCAGTAGAGCTGTAAAAAAAGCTTTTCTAATCCTGGGAATACAAACATTCAGTTGTCTCTCACAGTCTGAATGAGAATAAAAGTCCGAACTCGCATATCTTTTAAAACCAACTCCTCTGCTTTTTTTTTCACCACCTCCTCCAACCTCTGCTCCTAAGAGTAAGCTTCATCACTTTCCTCTTTATACAAAACCTGACCTGAAAGAGAAACAAAGCAGAGTTGTGGGAATAGAGATATTTCTCCTCCTGTGCTGGGTGGAAGAGCACATAGTGCTGCTTTGTTAGCAAGAGAAAGGTTTTCCATCAGTTCTCAGCCAAAGGACTGTGTTCACATTTCAGCTGACCAGACAGGGCTATACGGCTCTCAAAGAGTTTCTGTGGCAATGGATGAAAATATTTGTATCTGGATTTGTCTTCTGCTGTATTTGTCAACACCAGTAAAGGTCAATTTTTTCCCTGGTCAGGGAAAGATGCTGTCTAGCTTTATAGCAGCATGAAAGCTGAAAGAAGAAAAGCAAGCAGAAGTTTTGGCAAGCAGTAGATCCTTCAGGATCCAGGAACCGTTAACCTATTAAAATGAAATTCTTTCTTTTTCTGTCCCCAGGACACTTTAGTCATTCCCATAAATGCAGATCCTTCCAAGCAACGTAGAGAAAGCCGAGTCCTGCAAAGCTCCCCAAAACATCCCTGTTCATCGTTTTGAGCAGATACTGCAGATGGAAAGCAATAGCCTGATCAAACCATAATATGGAGAAAGAAAAGAGATCAATTACAATAATGAACTACAACTTCTCCTCTTGCTACCCCCAGAAATTAATTTCTAGTTTTTAGACTGCTCTAAAGTCTAAACATAGCAACATGGCATTGAAAGAGAGCCTTTTCTAAATTTTAGAAATCTCTAGTCTTGTGTTTAAAGGAAGTATAACGCCTATTCTGCATATCTTCAGAATAAATCAACAAGTAAGCACGATTCCTATCCTGGTGTTGTTGAAATGAGAAGCTAGATTCGTAAAACATTACACCATGGAAATCTAGACTTAGAGTCTTAAATCTGAGTCGTGCCCAGTACATGGATATTTTCCTGTCAGATCCCATTCTCCACAACCTCTTTTTTACAGTACTTTGTTCAAATGTAGCTCCCCTACATCTTTTGAGTAGAAAATGAATACATGCAAGACCCAGATTGCTTGTTTCTGGCAGCATGAAACAGCAGACATTTAAAAATGTACTTATCATTTCAAAGAAGACATTCCAGGTTGCTTTCTCAGAGTGTGATTGAAAGTAATTTTGAAAATGTAGAACATTAAAATAAGAGGAAGATGGAGACACGACTATCTGTAGGCTCTCAGATTTGTTCAAGGATATCGGGGTAATGAACAGTATCTAAGAGCAGTTTCTACTAAGAGTAATTTCAAATAAAAATTCTTGGTTTTCCTCAAACAGTGGAGAAAAAAGTTGTCCAATGGCACATCTTAGGGTTAACAATGCAATGGCTGTTACTCATGCCCGCTATCGCAAATAAGTGAATACAGAAATAACTCGGCAATGGTTTGAATTGGCATTGAATTTTTAAATCTGGTGGTTCTGATTTTAATTTAACATATCCTGTGGTGCAGTGTGTGAAGTATGTACTTAACCCAGATTGTTGTGAGATGAAAGCACACTCGTGTTTATTTTACATTATTTGCTGTAGTTTGTTGAAAGCCAACATTCCTGGGCAGTGAATGCAGTAGGGATGAATCATTTGAACTAGGTGAGGGGTTAGCAGCTAGAAGAAAATGAAAGTTAAATAACTACTTTAAATTTCAGCAAAATGGGTTAAAAAAATCTAACACGAGGCATACCAGTTATCTTCATTCTGAGATAAGGAGTTACGACACTTATTTCTATGGGTTGTCTACCAGTACTTTTAATGCCAGCAATGATTAGAAGTAACATCACACATTTCCTACCTTCAGAACTCAGGTGCTGAAGAAAAGTTAAACACAAACTACTACCAGGAGCTGTAACAAATGCTTAGAGTGACAATACAGCATGAGGGAATCGATCCGAATGATTTACTATTCATATCACTGTAGTTTGTAGGAATCTTAATCAAGGACCAGGACAGCACCAGATTCAGCATTGAATGGCTAAGGAAAAAAGATGGTCTCTGTTCTAGAAAACTTAGCACCAAGGCAGAGGTAACGGGAAATTATAAAGTAGGCAGAGAGAAGGGAAAGCAGGACGAAATGATGGAACAGCAGCATTCAGCAGATCAGAAATGAGCTCAGCAGCACAGGTAAAGATTTTATGAGAGCATCCTGGAGGCATTTAATGATGATTTTGACAGAAGACCAGGGAGCGGCTACAAGGGTGTTTGTGGTAGGCCCATCTCATGCCTGAGGAGTGGTGGGAGTGAGTGGGCAAAGGTGCTTGTCTGAAAATCTATCAGGTAGGTGAGTGAGGCTCATATTAAGGGCTAGCTGACAGCAGAAATTGTATCTGGTTAATGAGTGATGCACTGGGGGGGACTTGCAAGCAGAGAGAAGGGGCTTCTGCTGTACATAGCAGAGTAGGGGAAGGGGGACCGAGGCAAGCAGCAGTAGAGCCAAAGCCACCTGTGAGGAAAGGATGCTTGCAGCAGTGTTCAAGCTGGGTACAAGTTGGATGAGACAGCGTCTGTTGAGGCCAGAAAGAAAAAGAAGTGGGAGTAGTTGAGATTCAAAATGCCAGAAGCCTGCACAGAAATTTTATCTGAAAGAAGATGAAAGACCACAGCGTAAAGATGGTATCCAGAAAAAAAAAAAAAATATCACTGACAATGTGAGAAGTCTGAGCCAAAAATGTCTCCTAGGGGTGCCTGTTGGACAGCCAGCATGCTCATGAGGCCATGTGGTACCTTCCAGGGTTGCCAGCTGAGTGGTTCTGTTCCTACCACATTGGTCTTTGGTTGGGACTAAGTGTCTTCTGGGAGGGATCAGAGGGACAGGCCTCCACTGGGTGGAGTAGGGAAGTAGATCAGTAAATTCCCAGTGACGGAGAAAAGGAGTTGGAATTTGTGCTTCTGGGTGAGGTTGCACAGAGATAGCATGAAGACACAAAGGGGAACAGGAGAGAGAAGCAGATGCAGACGTCCCCGGAAAGGGGAGTGGGTAAAGAGGAGCATCTGCAGAAGGAAGACTCAAGCAAGGAGAGGAAGCTAGTGGGTCACCAGGTCGGGATGATGGCTTCATGGGTACCTGGTCAGTGAAAGACAAGTGCTTTCCCCAAGGCTGTGCACCACTTCTTGCAATTTCACAGGCTGGTCTGCAGAGGTCTCTTGCTGGTCTCCAACTTTGTCTATCTCTAGCTGCTCTGCTCTCCTTGCTCAGGTGTGAACGAACACCAAAGAGATTGAGGACAGGTTGGGTCACCTTGCATCATCTTCCAGCATTTGGAAGATCATAATTTCTGAGACCCAGAAGATGCAGAGGTGCTGAAAGCTGCCAAAGTAAGGAAATTAGTCAAGCAGATGCGCTGTGGAGTACAGAAAGCTGAAACAGAGGAGGCAGAAAAACAACAGAGGGTTTCCTTGGGCTAGCTAATATGTGAATTTCACAGCCACAGGGTACATCATCACCCTACTCCCCTGATTTCAATGTTCGGAGACCATATGGTTAGTCCATTATCCTGCTGGTCTGGTCCAGATGGCAGAGACGCAGAGCAAAGTAGGAGTATTCACCATGAGACTGGTTGGAAAAGGACAGTCCCTCTCTAAAAACAATCAAGTTACATTTAGTGGCAACTGTATCATGTCTAAGAACAGTAAGGGCTAGACTCAAGTAAGATGAAGATGGTTCTATGATTTTGGGCCTTCTTATGTCTGCATTTAGTATACAGCTTCCATAGCTGTAGCTCACACAATTTTTTTGTTTACCACAGACTCTTGTCCTTCAAAACCAGGGGGATACCTTGTCTGGACAATGACCTTGCTAAGCTAAATAGATGTTTCTTAGTCACTCCTTGCATTACTTCTCTCAGTCCTTAGGCTGAGGGATAGTGAGATACAGATGCTTAGCTTTCCTGGACTCCTCCAGATATACAAGCTTAAATTCAATGCACAGGTACAAACTCGAGTTTTCACGTGGCCTGTTTGAGCCACAGTGGCTGTTGACGCAGGTGCTGATGCCAAAACCCTCGCTTCTGTCCCGCCTAGCTTCCTCACCCTGGACACTGCAGGAGGCCAAAATTTACACCTCAGATTACGTGAGGATCTGATGATGAATGAGCTCAGCTGTGTAAGTCCAGCACGGCTCGGTCAGACGGGTTGCCCAACCCAAGCAAACGCCGCGGGGCAGCTGCGGGAGCTCAGCCCGGGGCGGAAGGAGGAGGAGGATGGGAGAGGATCAGACATTTCCCAGTTCTAGAAACGCTTATAGCTCGGGGCTGCCGACCTTGGGGTGCGGGGTTTGGGTGCTTCGTCGGGGGAGCGACGGGCAGCCGGAGCCGGCGGCTGCCGGGGCTGCACCGCGGGGCGGCGGCCGCCCGGGGGAGCGCAGGCACCGCAGGCACCGCCGAGCTGGACCCGCCGAAAGAAAGAGCCTCGCTTCGCAGGCAGGAGCTTGCAAGAGCTGGCACCCAGTTGGGAGCGGGTGCTTTCGAACCCCATTCAGAATAAACCATCTCCCTCCTTTCCCTCTCCCCCACCCCCCCCCAACCGTGCGTTACATAAATTGAAACTTTTCCATTATCGAAGCTCTCAAATATTCTGAGAGAGGTTACAAAATGTGTTTACTTTTACAAATTTGGAAGTAGCGACAAGACGCAATGCAGTGAATTTGTCATCTGCTCATGACTAGCAGATGGTCTTCCTTCTTTGCAAGCAAACTGCGTGAGTCACATCTTGCCTGGTTTGTAGAATCGAACCGAGAAGCTCTGTGGCACCAGGGCGGACAGTGTCGCCCATCACTGATCATGCTGCCTGCCCACACTGTGAATGGGCTACCTTGCACTGGGCGGATTTGGCTGTGCCTTTTGCAAAGGTTCGTTATTCCTCCTTCTTCCACGTTACATTCATCTGGACGCACTCCTCTCTATGGAGACTACTTCACGTGGCTCTTGCAAAGGGATCTTTAAATGGGAACATGTTACATTAACATTTTACAGACAATCTGAAAGAAATAACTCTGAGTTATGCTTTAACAGAATCATTTTTTAGCACTGAATGAAGCCAAAATGGGAAATGCAAAAAAGCTTTTTGAGACCCTTTGCCTGAAATCAATTCTGCTGCAGACAGCGCTGCGAAAACCCAGTTCCCTGCACCAAGGCATAGTATGTTGAAGGTGGCTCTATTACTGTGCTGTAAAACAAGCATCACATTGCATTGGTTCAGAGGTCTTTTCAGAGCTTGCAGGATTAGAGTTGCTCGTCCTGGTAAACAGACAAGGCTCAATTTTATTGCAGATATGTTAGACAATTGTTTTACAAGGATAAAGACATCTAACATCCTCTCCTGCCTTCCCTCTCCTGTTCTTGAAACTATTATTTGACCAGATATATTCATGTTCATTTCTCTTGTTACTTTTATTCTCAGTCATGACACATTCCTTATTTTGTCTTATCATGTAAATCTGCACAGATGATTGGTTTTCCTCTGTAGCTTTTGTGTGTGTGTGTGTGTGTGGATTCTTTACAACAGAACAAGAGGGAGCAAGTTTAAATGATACAAAAAAGAGATGCTAAGAGTGATGGTGAAAATTCAGGGAAGATATAAACCTGAAAATGTTTTTGCGAAGTGGCTACGTTTCAAGTTGACAGGCTTTTAAAAAGCGAATTCATTTCCAAAACTGTCACTTATTTATACGGTATAATACTTGTTGCTCTTTACTGGATGCAAGAGTTCCACTCGCTCACACTAGCGACATGTAAGTTATGCACTTCTGCCAGATGCTCACATGTTTGCACAATGTGAGACACTTGAATTGAGCTTGACTGTCTTTAGGTAGCAGAGGGTATGTGAGTAATGTGAGGAAACAGTTCTGGGTTTCTTTGCTTTTCCTTTTCTTCTGAAATATTTTCTTGCCTGGCTCTCACAGAAAGAGCACTCCAGATCAAGGCACTTTTTCTTTTCATAGGTACAAACTGACAAAAAATCCTCTTGTTTCTGAAAGAAATGTTAACATCCACGGAGAACAATGAGGAAACTCTCATTTATTTAATAATAAATCACAGGCTGGCACCAGTAACTGTGATTTGCAGAGCTAGGAGCTAGTACCAACCTGTGAGCATCATCATTACCTACTGACTTGCCATGTTGCTTTAGACTCCTACCATGGCAGAAAGAAGGTAGTACTGACGAATGCTGTCTTTCTGTGCTGCATGAGGAGAGAGCTTGGAGGTGTGCAAGTGTGTCTCTGAAGTTAACAGAGCAACAGACCACTCTGAATTGGCTTCTCCTCTTGGTCCCTGATGAAAGCCTCCTCTCTCCTCTCATTGCTGCCAATAAATCCAGGATTAGGAAGCTGACAGCTGCCTACACGCTCTGGAAGAACACAGTGACCACATGCAAAATTTATAGCCTACAATATCGATGTAGGTGGGGATATAACATACTTCTGTGGGGCTTTTGGATTTGGGATTCCGCACGGATGCTGGTAGTGACATGCCTATCCTGATATGTTATCCCTTTGCAGCGAGGCATGCTGAAGGGGAGGGCTGGCAGGCCACTGTTCTCTATGCCACTGTGAAATCCCAGGGAATGAATCTGCTCTGCTCTAAGTCCTGGGTGCCCTGGCAAGGTGCAGGTTACCTATATAAGATTCATCTTGAGCCTGGCTTTTGCTCCACAGTCAGATCCATTTGCTTCAGGCAAGTGGTGAGCTTATTTTAGTCTGTCAAAACCCTAAAGCCCTGGTTGGTTGCCCTTTTGAGCAACCTCGTTCACCATCCAGGGCCCTTCCCTTAGGGCCTCAGCAGCTTGTTATATAGGCGGTCCTGCACAGACAGGCTCAACTCTGAGTTAAACTTTCTCTACAGAGTCCTATTTGCCTGCTGGACCCTATGCAATGCCTCTGAGACCAAGAGGAAGAAGATGCCAACAGTGGGAGACAGGGGTCACTCTGTGGCTGCAGTTGCACCTCTGCCTGTGCCCCCAGCATCCTTACTTGCCCACAAAACCTGGGAGTCTGGGAGAGAGTCTTACCAGCCCATATGCAGGCGCCGCCAAGGACTCCACTTGTAGGTGGGGACAACAGTGGAAAACACTGTTTTCCTCCTATACTTCTGTGCCTTGACACAACTCCAAGCTTTGAACCTTTTGAGACCTCTACCCTGTGCATAAGTCCCATGGGCCATGAAGCTTCTCTCCTCCCTGCTCCATATGCTGTGCTGAAACGTAAAGGACTCGGAGAAACCAGAATCTGTAAAGAGGATGCAGATGGGGAGCAGGACAAGGGCTTCCTTAAAGATGGGCACCACAACCACCTGTGGGCTGCTGTCAGCCTGGCGACTTGTCTGCTGCTGACAACATGCACTGCTTGCTTCTGGTCACTGTTGCTTCACCCGATTTGGTGACCTCATCCACATGAAGGGTAAGGAGGCAGGAAGGGACACCATAAAGGTTCATGGGAGACCCTGGAAAGCTAGTATGAAGTCTGCAGGGAGAAAATAAATTCAATAGAAGTTGTGGATTAAAAAAAAATGGCATTGTGAGCTTATGCAGGCTTGGCATTTTCTGGTTTCTGCAGTGTCTGAGATGCAGGTCTCGAACTCTTAAGCAAAATCATAACTTGGAAGAATGAAGTGGTAAAGGCAGGCCAGTCTCACATGACTTCGTTGTTACTGTTGGAAATGGAGAATTACAGCTGTGAAAACCCCATCAATTCAGTGTTGAATATTTCAGAGAAGAGAGAAATCCTGCTTCAAAACCATCAGACCTACCTTGCTTCTAAGCTATTTAGCTTAAAGTTAACTTAGTGAGAGCCACACAAGCCACTCACTGAAATCAGAGAAGCCCGTGGATGAAATACTAAAAACCAACTTGCTGTTAGATAACTATAACAAAAAATACAGATCTAATTCTACTAATATCTGTCAGCAGTCAGTCCATACAGCTTCTCCATGCCCCGGCTTCCAGCAAAAAAATATGGGTAGTATTCATCTATTTCAAAAAGACCTTGCCAAGATCAGCTATTTCTTGTTTAATAAGTGCTTTGTATACCTCAGGTGAAGAAAACACAATAGAAAACTATTATCAGAAACAGAATTCTATTTCTTGATTTCCAAAAGTGTTTTAGCCTCAAGGAAGGGAGAAGTTTCCACAGAATAGTTAGTATGATTAACCATGATTGAAGCCACACATTGCCTAAACTGGAAGAACTGCTAAATCTCCAAATTTTGCCCAGTCGTGTCACTGAAAGTGATACTGCACACCTGAAGAAGATTGCTGCACCCAAATGTTTGTTTTTCCAACAATACTAGTTGGCATGCTTTTACCTACCAGGGGAGGTACAAGCTGTTCCTATCCAAATGTCCTGAGACCATCTCAGGTGCATGAGCTCTCCTCTCAAACCTGTTTGAAGTGAAGCTATGTTCTGAGTCAGCCACAAAGCTTCAACATGTTACACTCCCCTTTCCAGAGGCGTTTGCATGCCTGGCTGAGACTGAAGAAAGACAACCTCTCCCAGCAAAGAATCCAAGCATTTGACTTTCTCTGGGAAAAAGCTGTGATAAGAACACAGATGTCAACCAAGGCACATAAGGGAGAGCTACTGGTTCTACTGTGTGACAGCCCTGCCGCTGAGAAGTCTTGCAGTGGGAAGGAGCATGGGCCTGTGGGACCAGTGTTCAAGAGGAATCCAGCATCCACCACTGCACTTCGACTGCTAAGGAGCTACTTGCAGCTGAATCCAGCTTTTCTTAGTATCTGAAAAAGAGAACTGGAGTTTTGCTAAAGAAAGCCTCTGGTCTCGGGGAATAGAAGATACACTTTTATTCTTAATTTGTATATTTACTTTGCTGGGGATGTCATCTAAAGCTGCACAGGAGGAACGTCGCTGGAGGCTTTTTCCAAATTTGTATTATTTGGGGTAGACAGTCTCTGAAATAAACCTGAAACCTGGGAGGGGTGTGGGAAGATGGAGGCTATAATTGAACCTTAACTCTAGAAGTGTGCTTCCCAGCTGCTTGGGTTTCTGTCTGCACAGTCCGACAAGCAAGCCCTGGACTCCCCTGACTGTCTTACAAAGCAGCATCATGTAGTTAACGCCAAGACACAGTGATACAGATTGATGAGGGTTGTTGCTTCTTCCTTAACTTTCTGATTATTGATGTGTTCTAACAAGAAATCCAAACTATGACAAGGCAAACAGATGAAGAAAGGCCTTGCAAAAGAGAAGCAAAATGGGAACTGATTCAAGCGTCTGTAATTAGCTAATGGCTGTGAACATTTACGAAACCTCCCAGCAGTGGTGATGAAGTGCTGATTCTAGAGAAGCAGCTACTTGCTTCCTTGATGTCTTCAGTTCTTGCAGTCCCAGCTGCCATGGCTCAAGTGTTGGAAAACTCCATCCTCTTTCTGGCCTCTGATCAAGATCAATATTTCAGAGAGAAATGCAGAAGAGCAAAGGAGTTAAACAAAAGTTCAAGTAAACATAGCAAATACTGGAAAGATGAGATCCTCCAAGCAGAGTGCTCTAAAAAGCACTCAGGTTAATCTGGGCAAGGCTCTCATCAGTTGCTGTGTGCAGAAAGAGCTATTCTTGGACTCATAAGGAGGTAAGGAATTTATTTCCTCAGCTGCATGGAGTCATGCTATGAGATGCCATTAAGTAAGAATAATTAGGATTTGAGCTTTCAATGCACATGGTTTGTAGGTCTCCCCGTGTTTCCAGTCCTTTCCAAAAAAGACCCTTCCTAAGTGGTAGTCAGGATTTCTCTATCATTCAACTAAATAACCCTTACAAGTAATCTCTTTATATCTGTGTGATAAGTGGCTCTGTTGCCTTCCATTTGAGCATCACTAGATGAGCTTGGTAATTTGTGCTTTGGTGTGATAACAAAATCAAATATTGAAGTGTATTTTAATTTGAGCAGTTCAGTGGTGATCCACCAGTGTGGATTTAATTTACCTCACAAGACCTTGACAAATCACAGAGAAAATTATGGTATAATCCAGAGCAGTCACTTCAGGGTATTTGGTTTCATGGTTGCAACGGCAATAAGAGGGGCTTACGCTAATAGTCAGAACTGAATTTTCAGAGTGTGGGAAGCAAGTGTGCAAAGGATCTGATGATTAACTTTCTGGCACCAACTGTTTTCCTGTGACACCGCAATCATTACTTCAGGCAAAAACAAATCACTTCATGACGTTTTGTTGCTTCATCAGCAGAAAAAAAAACCTGTTCAGCTCTATCTTCTGCCAAGCCTGAGCCTTCTCTTCCTTTCTGTGCATATGAAGGGTCCCCAGGAGGCACACAGGGGGGTTTGTGGCAGTGTTGTGCAAGAGACCAGAAAAAAGGTGAGAGGAGTGCAAGGAGATCCCTAGTGCCCAGCTGAGGTTATTGTGATGGAAAGGAGCCCAGGGACAGCCCATTTTATTGAAGCATTTGAGATCTACTGAGGTGTTTAGTTTTGCAGAGCAAAAAATCAATTTTTATTTTTTTTGTTTCGTTTTCAGAGCCCCAGTCTTGATCTCTTGTAAAGCTGAATCTTATTCAGATCTGGACCACAGCCTATCACTGTTAATTCTGATACAGAAATTGACTTCCCCTCCAGAGGGAAGACTTTAAACTCAATGCTCTTCCTTAACAGAGGTGGTTTATT
>WEIS01062139.1:0-12656 GCA_013389965.1 Todus mexicanus | reverse complement strand
GTTAATGGAGAAGTGCAACGAGGTAACGGCTGTTTTCTATAGATGCCTTCATGGAGTACAGCAATGGGGCACTTGAAGTTACCGGACCTAATGCAACAGCACAAATCTTTGCAACATATCCAGCTCCGTATCTGTCCCTCATAAATGGATTTGCAGATCAGGTAAGCACACTTATTAAACATATTGAAAACTGTAAAACCAAGCAGTAAAAAAAATACGTAAGATCTCTATCAGGTATGATCAGTCTCATTGTTTTGATCATGCATCACTGTGTACAATAGCAATGAGAATGCAGTGCTGTTTGCAGGGGGTACACTTAAGTTGTATTTTATACAAATGATAATTTCAAGGGGTTTTTTTCACATACATCTTATTAATTGTTACAGTCTACATGTCTTTAATGCAATACATGTAAGAGGTTCTCCCCAGCATAAATCACTGTTTCTCCATAAACTTCAGCAGAGCTATGTCCATTTATATCAAAATCCAGCCCATTTTCTGGACCCATTATTCCCTAAGCAATGCTTAAGCAGCCAGTTTAACATACTTTGAAAGACTGAGTTTTCTGCTACCATAAGCCTTCTCGAATAGATTTCTGTTGTTGTTTTCCAAATTGCTGAATCTGAAAAAAAATCTCCACTTTATTTCCAATCTGTATCCTCTAATTCTACTTATCCAACAGTGAGAAACGAAGCTTCACATCTTCTATCTACTTCTAATCAATTTACCTGTTTTCTTCAGGCATACATGAAATAAAGCCTATGTAAGTAAGCTATGAAAAACTAGGGATTGCTGGAGCACAGTAATTCCTTCTGTAAAGCGCATGAAGATTGTGCAATTTGGCTTCAAAAAAATCCAAATGTTCTGAAATTTTGTAAGAAAGACAATTATGATCTTTGGATCAGTCAACAGACTTTTCCATAAGAACTTTTTACCCAGGGAGGTTTTAAAACAAAATTAAACCCACAAGAAATAATTTTTTTAAAACTCCCAAACTTAAATTTCTTTAAATCAGCATAGAAATTGAATGTTTTAACATAGCAGAAACTTTCATCTGTTTTTTACCCAAGTTAATTATTAGCAAAATTGACATTTAAAGAGCATTTGATTTAAGCAAATCATCACTTCCATCAAAGTAATTCCAAGAAAATTTCCTTCATCAGCTCTATTAGCATATGCAACAGAGTTCACGTTAGAGTTACACACGCAACTTCAATTTAGGCTATTCCTAATTTTTTTAGCTGCTCCTTTTTAGTTTGTAGACTTCAATTTTTGTTTTCTTAGATTATGTAATTCCTGGATAAAGAAGTGCATATTTATTCCAATTTATCAGAGTAAGCTACAGTCACATAAAACACTCAGATCAATGTACCTGATTGTATTGGCATAGCAAAACTACCAAAATATCAAGTAAATGGAGCTGCTAAACTGATAGGAAAAAATACAGTAACAAAGCATCAGACCTCATACAGGAGATACTGTTTAAATCCTCTATTCTTTCCACACCAGGTTGTTGCAGATTTTTTTTGTCAAGTGTCTTCAGCACATTTCTTGTATTTTTGTTTCAGCACAGATATCAAAACTCCTCATTACTGTGAAGTAGAGAGGCATTGAGTTCCAAATTTTGCTACTCTGTATAGTGTGATAAATCCAAATCCCAGGTCTAAGCCCCCCTAATACACAGAGCTGCCATAGCCCCTCTTTTAGTGACGGGAAGGAATCTGCACATATTTATTCAATATTCTTTTCTTTGCGTTGCCCAGGTGATGTCAACAGCTGTTCTTCTTCTGGTTATATTTGCTATTTTTGACACCAGAAACAACAGTGTACCAAAGGGCCTGGAGCCAATTGCAGTAGGACTTCTTGTAATTGTTCTTACTTGCTCCTTGGGAATGAACAGTGGCTGTGCCATGAACCCAGCCAGAGATCTAGGCCCAAGGCTATTCACAGCCGTTGCGGGATGGGGGATGGAAGTATTCACGTAAGTATGCCTGGATATGAAGTAAAATGCTCTTGGCTCACATTGCTTGCTAGGAAAGATCCTGATTCAACATGGTACCAAGTCATACTTTATATACATACAGGTAATTCTTTGCATACCAGAACAAGCTATTCATGCACTTCAAGCCAGACATCCTCTAGGAACTGGGCTTTAAAAAGGATTTCCTGATCCTGGGGCAAATCAAACACGCATTATCTCTAATATCAATNATCCTGGGGCAAATCAAACACGCATTATCTCTAATATCAATCATTGCTTCAAGCAGACCCGTCCCAAAATATTAGAGATTCTTAGAGGTCACTGAAAATATAAAAGTGCTTTCTTCTCCTGTCCTGCAGCTTTCAGACAAAAAAATGAAATTGTGAGAGTTAGCTGGGAATATTTATTGGAAATATTTATTGGGTGCTGTAAAACCAGACATATCAGATTGATTTAGCCTGTTATTACTACCGAGTTACTGCAGAAATATACAACAATCTAAAAGCCTGACTTCCTGCCTGGGAGCGAAGGAGTGAATACAAGAAAGCTCCCTTCATTTTCCCACATTTCAGAGCACACTCTCAAATCCCTGTGCATGCATGTGCGCACACACAGACATGCTCTTGACCAGCCACATGCAGAGCTAATTATTTGCACATTAGGTCCACAGTTTACACATATCAAGCGTAAGAGGCACTCTGGGATAGCAAAGTAAGAATAATCTGTCATCAGGAGGTAGATCTTTTGGTTTATTTTTGTATAGTTTGTTTTTCCAGTTATTTACAAGTAGGAATCCCCATAAGTACTGCAGACCACTAGAGAGCTCTGGTCAATAGAGATTTCATTTTAGCTCCTTCACCAAGTACAAATAATCTTTATTTATTCAGCATGACTTCAATCTACACAAATCATGTGTGCTAATAGAGGAGAGCAGTAGCAAGCTATTTCATGTGAAAAAAGAGCTGGGCATGGCATAGAAGAAACAGGCACACAGTCACACCACAAGTCAGACCCAAAGCTCGGATATAACACAGCTCTAGCAAGGTGCTGGTAGGAGTTTACCTCCAAACTTTTCCTCCCCAGCAAGTCTTACCACTGTAACATTGGACTGCACTTTTTTTTTCCTTCCTAAAACAGCACACAGAGTGACATCCCACACCTAGGATTTGCCACTCTCATGCCTATTTAATTATTAGTGTTCTAGAGTATGATGTTTATTATAGTGTCACGTATTACATTCTGTAATACATTATGAAGTTGAATATTATGCTGCTGAAAAAGTTTGGAAGCCTGATTGTACTGTAGCCTAGCCACAGAATGCCTGTGAACTCCCCTCCTCTCCAAAAGTACGGTCATACTCATTTACATTTAAGAAATAAGAAAATTCTACACCTGTACCAGTAGGAGATCTTCTCCAATTTAATTTCAGGATTTATACACACAGAGCGAACTAAGAAGGATTAAAATGGGAATATATATATATAAATAATAAAGGAGATATGAGATCTCTGGTCATTGTCAAAAACTTCGAGCAAACTGAGGATGTCTAAACGGAGAAAGAAGTCTTTCTCCCTCCCTTCAGTTATAACACTACAGCTATAAGCAAGTTCAAGGGAATGACACAACAGGAATATGTTCTCATCTATTCACAGTGCAGATCCAGCTGGGACTTAGGAAGAACTTGAGCATTGTTAGGTAGCCAAAAGCTGGATCAATTGCAGGCCATGGGAGAAGTCTGGATGATTGTAGCTGGGATCCTGAATCTCCTGATGCTCTGCTGGCGTGACACATACAGGAGAGACTCAAGTGATGCAGCAACAGTTGACGGCTAAACCATGGATATCTCAGCTTAATGGGAATTCACAACCTCGAGGCAGGTGCTTAAGCTTTCTAGTAAAAGGCATGCCCAGGAACTGGGACCTAAGCACGAACCCCCCAGTGCCATGAGGGGAGTGCTGCACAAACCCAGCAATAGGAAACGCTGAAGAGACACTGAACATCCATTGGAGTGAGGATGGAAACCCCTGAGGGCACCGAGTCCCTCCCTTGGCCGGGTCAGCGAGCGCTGCCTCCAGAGCCGCGAGCAGCGGCGCTCCCGAGCAGTGGTTGGCAGCAGCGTTTGAAGGCAGCCAGAGCATCTTTCACCGCCCGTGGATTTCGGGCAGCTCTGCCCGTTCTCGGCAGCAGCGGCAGCAGCAGCAGCAGCAGCAGCAGCAGCAGCAGCCGGCGCGGTAACGCTGACACCTCGTGGCCACCGGCCCCGCCGCCCGCCCCGAGCTCGGCTGCGGCTGCAGAGGCAGGAGCCGCAGCTCTTGGCTGCACCGGGAGCTGGAGAGCGAAGGCACCTCTGAAATACTTCGCGTTTTTCCCCAGAGCGTACAACAGTAGAAGCCAGACCCCTTCCACACTGCCGAGTGCCTCAATTACCCTGGTTTTTCTTATAGCAAATAGTGTTACCTCGCCATTTCTCACGGCAGCTCGATAGGTGAGAAACACGTATGAAAGTCTAAACTGGCCCAAAGTTCCCCGTCCATGTAGCTCACATGCTGTAGTTTCCTGGTGATGTTTGCAGTTACGCCGAGTGCCCCTCGCCAGGCCTGTGCGCTGTCTCCTGCCCTCCCCAGCCAGCTCCCCACAGCTCTGCCCCAAAGCAAAGCCACCCGAGGATGACAAAGCCATCGCTGGATGTTTTCCTGCTCGCTTGGCAGCAAAGCTGTACGCTAGGGTAACGCCAGGGTGCAAGGGAACTAAGGGTACTTCAGTGAAGCTATCTGTGCTTGTGACAGCATTCTTGCTCTTGTGTCATGGAAACTCGTAACTCAGCTGTGTCCTGATCTTGTTTCAGCTTTGGCATTGCCCTCTATAAAAGACCCATGATGTTAGCAGAGAGTGTCTAGAGCACAGCTGACAGCAGCTGCTGCAAATACAGGCCATGACTTGGAGAAGATCATGCAGGAGCCAGTGAGGCCCACATCAGTTCATGGAACAAGCTGAGAGACAAACCTACCAAGAAACACCTTCATTATATGCACACGTACACACACACAGGACTATATGCAAGTGCTTGATACAGATTATTCTTTTTTGTGCTGATTAATTCAATAAAACCGTAGTCCATGCTTGTTCTAGAAATTCAGAGGGTCAAAAGACATTAATGACTCAACAATGAACAGATCTATAAGCTTAGTAGAACAATATCAGGAGTTATTTTATATCCTCAGGGCAAAATATTAAAATATCAAAGGCAAAACATACACATCCTCAGCATTTCTGAACAAAGAATAATATTATCATCAGTAGGGTTGTATAAATGCATTATCTCACTGTGAGGTTAGCCCAGTTCTGTTCTTGTGTTATGATTTAACCACAAGTTTGCTTCTGCATAAATCTATACAACTGAGTGCTAAATAATTATCCTTGCAGTTTAAAAACTCCCCTGGCATCTTCCTGTAAAATTCCTCTCACAGATTAATTTGTCCCTTTGTATTTCTGGGAGACAAAAAAAAAAGGTTACTTCTGCATTTTCAATATGCATGAAATTGAGGTTGCTGGGTTTTCACTGCAGACTCGCATATTCAATTAATACAGCACGTTATCGAGACAAAGTGCCTTCGTGCACCGGTGCAGTTAAGAAAGTCTCTGTTCTGAAACCAATACCCAGTAATTTACTGCCTGAATGTGAACCTCTGTGAAAGGGAGAACAATTCTACAGGCCTAAATCTCCTGCATAAAGAGGTTGCTATTTATTGTTTTATACCGTTTAATGGTAGGTTTGTTTCTTTAGTAATGCCCAGAAATCTACACATTTAAAATTAAAACCTAGTTACACAAAGTGAATGTAAACATTTCAGTGGCGCCAATATGCTGGACTTCCTTAGTGAACATAGCAATTCTAAAAAAGATTAAGTTTTAGGTGTATAAAACTTTTAAATGCTTATTTACCTTTTACTGAAAGACCCCAGATTTTAAACACAGAGATAAGAAACTACATCATGAAATCTGAATCTTGGCCACTCTAGTCAAATATAATCCACTTTACAATCACTGTGTTTTATTACATTCCTTAAGGCAAATATACTCAAAATCAAGTGTAATATATTATCCTTGTCAAGAAGAACACCATATATAGAACCCGAACTTGCAAATCTCCATGCAGATGAGATAACGCATTTATACAACATATATTTGCATTAATCACTCCTGAAGACATATTCATGAGCATCTGGCAACAGCATCAGTCAAGACTGGTGTGCAATATGTCCCTGTTCCTTTCACTGTAAGTCAACGAAGCCCGTTTTCCATAAGAGAGAAATTATTCCCTGCCCGCAAAACAGACATGCCGTAAAGAGGCCTTATGCTCTAAGGTGCAAGTACAGCATGTAGACTAACATACCTGGTGGTTGTTACTTAGCATGTCAATCACAACATGGGCAGGACATCCATTTACAGAAACGTGAGACAGACCTCTATGGTCTATAGTATAGTGAGTGTCATGCCACTGTACTTATTCGCTGCCAAGTATAAAGAAGGGTATTCACTGGAGTACCAAGTAATTCTTGTTGGTTGTTTTTTTCTGCTTCTTACAGGGCTGGAAATAATTGGTGGTGGGTCCCTATAGTTGCACCTATGCTGGGAGGTGTTCTTGGAGCAATGACCTACATTGTTTTCATTGAAATTCATCACTCAGACACTCAACCAGAAGAAAATGAGGTATATGATAAATACGAACTGACCAACACGGAGTAAGAAGAGAAGAACTTGCGCTTTCATTTTGTTTTGCAGTTTATATCCAAATGATTGTTTGAACTGTTTTATAAAACCTGTATATCTCAATTAGACATTCACATTTAAAAGCAGAAAATCTGTATAGAGGACAAGTTCAAAACTGGCCACTAATCAAACAGCAAGGAATCAACTCACCGGTGATGAGGTTTAGTAACTCAGCATATGATCATCAAGAGTAAAAACTCCATGTTAGAAGATCAACATCAAAAAGACAAAGCTATCCTTCTGCACAGATTCTCCATAGCAGTAACATTCAGTTATTTTTAAACTATTTACTTGACCTTTATGCTACCCAATATTAAAAGCCTAACCTAGAATATTAATATGAACCTTTTCCACTGTGCTTTCTGGATAAAATTCATTCCTGTGGAGATGGGCCTGCAAGAGAGGCTTGTGCTGTGCAGAGGTCAGTATAAGGTCTATGTCTGTATAAGCTTTAAAGAGGCCTTCTGCTGCTGATCTACATGGGGGAAGTAATTTTTATTTTGGTAGCAGTAATTAAAATTAGAAACTGGTCTCAGACCTAGTCTTAGATCTCAATTCCCCAAGGAAGGCCAGCTCCACATCAGAGTTCTGAAGCGTGGGCTCTCTCTCACTAAAGACAAGTGGTTGGACATACACCACTTCCTAAATATCCAGCCTTGAAAAGTGAAGTTACTTCTGCTTAATCATTATGAATTGAATATATCCAATTAAATCAAAGTCAATTTCTAATATGTGTACATATATATTGATGGTGGTGGTGATCATAAATAAATAGACATCCTATTCAATGATGCTTCTGAGCTATTTTCCATGCAAAACTTCAGGGTACCAGTTCAATGCACTCATTTTAGGGTGCTCTTCCCTTTGTATTCCTAAAACTCTGCTCCCTAGAATTCCACGTTATTTTCTGATTTCACTCCTGAAGGGAGGAACCCTTTGTGTTGCCAGTAATAGCCTGTGGTGAGGTATCCACAAAAGTGGATTGGAAAATACTGTGGTCAGAATCTGCCTCAGCATTTGCACAGATCAGGCCCATGTCACTGCATGTCTTTATTACGCTCCCTGGTTATGCCTTGCCGAACTTATGGCAGCAAAAGATAGAATTAGCAGGTCAAAGCTTTGCTTGCTGCAGCTGTAACTCAGATGATGCTCTTTACTTAAGGGAGTACAATTCCAATTTTAATTATGTTTTTGAAGAAAACTTACAGAACTAATGAACTCAGGTTGCCCAGAGACCATATCAACTCTGTGCAAAATGCTCATTTGTTTCAGCATTTCTCTGCTGTGGGTTAAAACTCAATATAGCTACACCCATCCACACTTGACTGCATTGTAACATTATCTGGAGAGTTGCAATAACAGGAAGAGAGGGTTTACAGAATCAGTCCTCAATCTGAGCAGAGGCAGGTATAGCAGAATCAAGAGTGTGAAAATTATTCCTAACTGCAGACCTTGTATCGGCAGCACAGACAAGCTAGTTCATTTGTCCTGTGTATTAATACTTGCACTACATAAAACAAGGTGGTGTGGAAAAGCGATTGCAGACTGAGCTTGCTTTTGGTCCCCCTTGGCGATACCTGGCAGGAGCACTCCCAGGTGACTGGTCAACATTTGCAGCTGGAGAGAGATTACACGGACGGGAAGAGTCAGAGCACTGCCCTCAGATCTGAAAGGCACTTACTCTTCCACCTACACCAATATCTGTTCAGAAAATAAAAATGCACAGCTAATCAACCAGAAGTAACCAATTCCATTCAAAATGGTAGGGCCAAGTTATCACCTACTGTGCTAGAATTTTACATAGTCAGTAGGCTTTGTATGCCTCACAATATCTCATGCCATAAGCTTACACAGATATTATGATCTGTTTTGTGCAAAACAAAAGAAGTATTTTTACTTCGCAACAACTACGCAATTTTCTAATATCAACTGATATTCAGTGGTTGCATTCGTGTTGAGTATAATACAGTTGGCAACAAGAAGCAGTTTTTCCAGTAGTAAGATGTTCTGGTTAGTGAATTAATATTAATCAGGCTTGTGCATTTTAATGCTGAAAAAAAAAAAAGATTTTCAGAGCCTTTCTCAACTTTCAGTCTGGGTTTGTTGTTTTTCTTTCAGGGGGTAATGTGTTTATTCTTTAAAGCTAAACTTAGAACTGAAGTAATTTGAAGAGTGATCCTGCATAGAGTACTGGGTTAAAGGTTGGCTACTGCATGTTGTTTCATAGAAGCCAGCGGAATTAGAACAGAAGGCAATAAAGGCAAAGATAAGTGCTCAGAGGATTGAGCTTGGAGTATAGTGGAAACTGTACTCACAGTTTTGACTGTGGATCTGGACGAATGTGTAGTGGTTCAAATAAATGCAGTCAATCCCTAATAAATGCATTCCAGTACTAATTTTATTTTTATTAAAAAAATCTCCCCTCTGGCACCTAAGGACACATTAAGAAATAAATAGCTGTCTACAATGTTTTATAGTGTTAGGTTGGAAGAACACATTGACTAACAAGTTGTATTCCCAGAGCACAGACCTCATGGCAGATTTTGTGTCAGAAGCAGTGCCAAAGCAGAGAAATGCTCACACGTGAGTAATAGCCACTGCCGGGCCAGGAGGTATGTGTGCAACAATGAGGGGGCTGGGCCCCTCACCTCTGGACCTTCTTCTGTTCCTGTCTGCAGCCTGCCTAGGGATGCTTGCTGCCACACATTTCCCACTGGTCTAACGACTGCCAGAACCGAGGTTCTAGCCAGAATCTGGCTATCCTCCAGGGATGGTGACTCCACCACTTCACTGGGCAGCCTGTTCCAGCGTTTTACAAGCCTTCCTGTGAAGGAACTTTTCCTAATATCTTATCTAAACATCCCTGGGTGCAACTTGAGGCTGTTTCCTCTTGTCCTATTGCTTACTTGCAGACTGATCCCCACCTCGCTACAACCCCCTGTCAGGCAGTTGTAGAGAGTGATAAGGTTTGACCTTCCTTTTCTCGAGGCTAAACATATATATCACATCAGGTTTGGCCTGCAGTGCTTGTGAAATGCCCGAAACTAATTTATCTATCTTCTGCTTAACAGATTTGTAACAGGGACAAGCTTTGCTCATTTCACTGAAAAAGCACATGAAAACCTGATCTGTTGGGGCAATGGGAGAGGGAAAGATTAGAAGCTTCAAAGTTACTTATGAAGCCACAGAAAGAAAACAAACAAAACCAAACCAATTTGAAGTGGCAGCAGGCATTTTATCCTCCATCCATCCCAACAACCCTCACCTTCCCTTCAGTCTGATTTTCTGTTCTCCTTTCTTTCTCCTGCCAACACTGTGCTGTGCTCTGTTTCTATACAGTATAATACATCTCTAGAGATTTCAATACGGCATGCTTTTCTCAGTTACTTATGCATCTTAGAAAGTTCTCATGAGAGCAAATTCAAGTTTCACCTCACATGCTTGGTTTTTGGCAGTTGCTTGCATTTTTTCCCCACTGTTCCCACCAAACAACCTTGTGCTGGAAAATACAACAATTAGCTGTAACTTCCAGTAACAGCTGCTCTTTTTCTGTTTAGTACAATTGTTATTGCATAACAGATTACTTCTTTCAAACATGTACAATTTTTAAAAGTCTTCCTTTTTAGAATCACTATTAAAAATAATACAAAATCATAAAAAAAATCCCGTGCACATCAGTTAATAGCTTGGATTTTTATCTTCTGGTTTGCACTTACAACTTGCTATTAAAAAGTTACAATTATTGTACTGTGAATAGTAGTATCTTTCTGCTTATTTGCACACTCTAATGGCACAGTCCCAGAGGAGAAAGTAGTAGGTAAATATTTTTAGCCATTGGTGTTTCTTCGTATATTTGAATCAAATATTTTAAAAATCCATACAGTATGAAGCTAGACATGACACATTTATGTAATTTTTCTCTTTGCTGACCACAACTTCCTTTAAATGGTGTTACTAAGAGAGGGAATATAAATATTAGAGCAGTTTAAATCAGCAATGATCAAGTTTTCTGGCCAGATGACCCAGTTAGTACCTTTTCCGTGACAGGGAAGGACAGACTGATACAGTCTCTCCCTGACCTGCCTAGAGACTGAGCCTGCTTTAAATTACTAGAAATGAAGCTTTCCTTTCACACTCAAACCTTGCTCTAACCATCCAGAAACCAAGAGTAAGGATCCTGCTACATGCTACACTGACAACAAAGAAGAAGAGAGAAAACTCAAAAGTTGGTAAAAAACCCCTTTTGATGAGAGGTCAGACAAAACATTGATTGATAAATGCTCAGTTATTTTGAAAAATAGTATACATTTTACTGGGGAATGTGGAAATAAATAGACAACAGTATGAAGTAACACCACCAGAAGTCTTTTTGTTCACCTATCAGAAAACTCACATCTTTCTTGGATGCAAATTCTAACACTTCAGTATCACCAGGAGGACTCGTTTGGCCATATTGGTATTATTATTTCCACAGAATTAGGCACATAATAGTCTAATAGGTAAAGAATATTTTCCACACTCTCCGAAATAACAGTGGTTTGTTTCACTGCACAACTCTTCTCGGGAAACCTTGCCTGCCTTCCAGTTACTAACAGGGCTGCGAATGAAAAAGCAACAAAGCAAACAATATACTAAGACTTGAAAAGTCAGCATTTGAATAGCAGTTTGAATAGAAGGAAATGAACAATCTCAACCAGAACTGAACAGATGCAACACTTTCTGTAGCATGACCGAGGCATCAAATAACAAACATGAAGCCAAAGCAGCAGCACGTGCTTGGCAAGAAACATTGCTAAACTAAAGAATCGGTTAGTTAGTTGATGCCTTTTAAACAGACTTCCAAAATAAATTATATTTGCAAATAGAAGGACTAAACTGCAATACTGTTGTTTTCCACAGTTAAGGGGCAAAATTTGATGATTTGAACATTTTCAGATCACTGAAACAAAAGTTAAAAAAAGAAAAAAATAATGCAAAACTCAGTGGGAAAAAGGGAAAGCATAGTAGTAAGTTTCTTGAATTAATTTCTAGCCCTGTTCAGCCCCTCACAAGAGGCAATAACGACCTTTCCATTAAAACTGTACAACACCAAAACTAGAATTGTTTTATCTTAATTTCCATTTAAGGTGTTCAAGACATTGGCGGCTGATGGCTATGCACTGCAGAAAACTTCTGCTATGTAACCATTCTGCCATCTGAGGAAGAAAGCCCATTTGGTCTCAGTGCAGAGAGAATTTCATCTCATACATTCATTTCATGTCAATCCCCAGTGGGTTCATGTTTTTCAGGCTACAGAAACAACATATGTTTGAAGATGCAACACATGTTTGAAGCACTGAAGAACAGCTATCAGAAACATAAATAAAAAGATATATGAATCCAGTTGCCAGACTACCATGGAATCCCAGGGGATAAAGCAAGTGCACAGGTTACTCTAGCAAGTCTTGGAGGAGGAAAGCAACAGACAAACCTTTACTCAGAAACATGTTGCCTTTACACCTATGAATAGACTTCACAGAAGGATGCTTCAAAGACACAGGCCATTCGCAAATGTAATGTATGTGCAAACACCAATAGCACTTCAGAAGCTTCCAATCCAAGAAAATATGATAGTCAAAGAAAATATGGATATAAGCACACATATTTCAATCTGCTCTGTCACAAAAAGGCAAAATATTAAAAGCTACAGAATCCTGGAAGCCTTTATAAGCCCCATTTAATATCACAGGTGGCTCTTTGAAATTAGAGAACACAAGAAACCAAACAGTACAGCTTGAAAACAAAGGACAAAAATCTACCTAAAATATTTACCCTGCCAGCAAGTGGATCTCTAGGCTTTTCCTCTTTCAAGTCTTTTACCTGCTTTTCCAGTACAACTGGCAGCAGGCATCTAGTTCTCTCTCTC
>WEIS01062136.1:0-21087 GCA_013389965.1 Todus mexicanus | reverse complement strand
CCAGCTTCTCATCCAACAGCACCGCACATACGCATATACCCTCCCTGCATTTGTGTTATGTATCATGTGTTAACCTCTACACACACAAGGATGACTCTCATTTTATGAGGGAATACAAAAAGTTGAATGCAAGTGTATGCCAGGCCATCAGCATTCCCGTAGAGAACCTGCTCTGCACCACTGCGTCATCCTCCAGTGACCCCGTGGCATGACCTTAAGAATGAGAAATAGCGCCAGCACCTCCTATAACCATTGTGAGAACAACGCTAGACCACCTTCATTTCCCCTTTAATCTACATTTCAAAAATTACACTCATCTGCAGAGACATACTAGGTTGAGACATGCCAGGCACAATTTATTCCTCAGTTTAAGCCATATGGTTCTAATAATAGCGGCTAATAAAGGAAGAGTATGTTTTCACCTGTAATTTTTCAAATCCCATCAAAAAGTGGAACACCACAGAACACTGCAGACTGCAGCACAGCACATGTGCCCGGTCACATTCTGCACTGCTCTGCACTTGCTTTGCTGATGGCCCTTAATTAATATGCACAACCAACTCAGCATCAAGGGCAATGAGAAAGCAGCACAACTATGTGTTTGCAGAAATGGTACCTTGAATTACAACAAACAAAGCAACCGCAAGTTAATAAAAGTGCGTTTTGGGATCAGAGCCCTGTAGCAGACTTTGGAAATAACCAGGAACAGAGGACATCAAGTTATCTAATGGGTTTTTGGCAATCATATTACTTCAGAAATAAATTTCCCGGTACTATGGAGACAAGTGCTCAAGGCCAACCTTTACATCTTGGTCCTGGCATGTCTGAATAACCTTTGTAGTTAAAATCATCCATTGGACGCTTTCAGGAAAGACAGCCAGTAGACTTCTTCCAGAGGAAAATCATCAAGTAGCAACCATAGCTAACTCAGTAAAGGGCCACGGCTGGTATTAACACCCTGGTCCAGAGCTGGGGGATTTCCACCTAATTTATTGAGGAGAAAAGTACCATTCACAAAGTCATCCATAGAGTACAACTGCAACACAGCATTTAATATAATAGCCTGGCATCATCTGACTCCAGACGAAAGAGTAAGAGGATATATTTAGACTGCACATGACTCCAGCCTCCAAGAACGCATCTCAAGGCAGTACCAAAGTGGTCTTTTACCCCAGAGTGTCCTTAGCCTGCCACAACTGCTGTGCTAATCTGCCACAGAAGCACAAGTTTGTGCAGCCAGGCTTGCTGGGAGGAGGTTGGAGTATGGTTTGCAATCCAGCAAACTGCTCCACCACTGAGGCAATCGCTGTCTTCCAGCTGCCTCCCACAACTCTGAATGAGCCCAAAGGCCAAGCAAAATCTTCCAGGTAACCTTTTGCTTACGGAGGAGAAACCCAACAAGCCATAGAGAGGCTGAGCTGGCAGCTGCACAAGGAGCTGCGGCAGACGAATGCCCTTGGAGATCCCAGCAATAAGCACACGGCCAGCGAGGATGTATAGACTCGAGTTTCACAGCTCATCTCTGGGATGAGCTAAAAAACATGTTCTCTGAATCTGACAAATCCAACAGCAAAGACAGGCTTATTTCAAAGGACGTAGGCGAGGCACAAGGCCACCTCAACAGGATGGCCTACACAGCTCAGGAAAAAGAGGGCTTAGCCCAGGGTAGGTCTGGGACACAAGTCTCCATTGAGGTCCATGTCATCCATCTGACTTGACTGCACAAATCCACTAGAAAAGTCAGTCCTTCTCTTTAAGGGCTGCCGAGTAAATAGGATCAGACTCAAATTTCTTATTAGATACATGTCTAATTGCTCAGGGTGCCACAAATTTCAGTGTAGCACCCACAAATTAATTTCCTTCTTTGTTGCCATGTTTATTAGTTAATCTCTTTAAGAGCTGAAGGCTATTATTTCTTATAGGTCAGAAGACCAGAAGATAGTGGAAAGACAAAGAATACAATGACCGTCTACCTTCTGGAAAAACTGGAAGTTGTTTCCTATCACTCAGGGGATCCAGCTGTTTGCTGTACACATATAACCCCTTAAATCCAGAAAAGTTTCTGTCTACAGCAGGGAGATTTTGCACTCAAGTGAATGCCAGAAGCTTACATTCCTCTCTTGGGGATCATATCTCCTGATACACATATGACCCGTGCTGAAAAGAATCCAACTGGGGATGCTTCTTGCTAGCATCACAGAAAGAATCATCATTAAAAAGCCAAGCCCTCTGTAAAGGGAGGGGGAAAAAAATAAAGCATGTTGCTAATAATCCGAGCAGCTCATTTCTAACTACACATTTTTAGGCCAAGATGTGTTTTTCACTTATCAGCAGCTTTCAGATTTTCAGACTAGATTCCCATCAACACCTGCTCTCTCTGCTTAGTGAGTACGAGTGCTAGCATGCTAGTACTAGCTCTAGTAGGGGAACTAGCTGACGCACAGTTCGCGGCTGCCTCCACTTTGCATCCCATGCATTTTCCCAAAGCTAGCTGCTGTGTTTTCAGCGACCTGAGAAGAAATACTTGTTCCCTTCGTAATTAGATTCACAGTAAATGCGGGAAGTGAAGCAAAAAGAACACAATGTTCAAAGCTGCCACTCATGGTTAAATAATTAGTCAATATTACGCTCAAATGCTGCCTCCAGTGCTCATGCCAATCTGTACGGGGAGGCATTTGTCCTTACATTACTTTGGCACCTCGTTTCAGTAATTTCTATAAGCTGGCAGTCTGGCCTCAGTAGAGAATGGGTCACACCACTGCTAATTCAGACAGACTACTAAATACAAATAAGAATGGAGAGGGATTAAAGGTGGTGAGGTGTTAAGAAAGCTTTGGTAAGTAACATATGCAAGAAATCCTTTCACCTGATTTTTATAAAGTAGGCCTTGTCTAAAAACAAGGGGGCTAATTAGCTGATAATTAATGCAGAGCCATAATCCTGTTTGGTCTCCATGTCTGTTATACACACAGAAGTGCTACCGGTTCCTGGTGAGAGGGATTCGGTTGCTTTTCCATGCTGCGCAGGAGCCCGTTCCTTTTGCTCAACAGTCAATAATAGTGTGGGCCCTGGTAGGATCCTGAAACGCCTCCCCAGTCTGGGAACAGCAGTTTGCTGAGGCACTGCTCCAACTAGATATTTATGTTGCTCCTCCCAGTGCAGCATTTATTGTGGCTGCAATTTTCCCCAGAGCATTTGCGTGTGCTAGAAGGGTTTCCTGACAAAAGGAGTCATAACAGCTTATAGCTGATCTAGAGCTGAACTTGACTCTTTTGGAGCACTAGGTGATGCCTGAATGGATGCTGTTGCTTGTCTCAGTAAGCTAATTTAGAAGGAAAGCATGAAACATTTTATGAGCAATAAGAACAAGTACAGACTCCTGGAAAGTGCCTGTTTTGCCTGAACAGCCTTTCTAAAACTCTTCCATCAAAGGAATAGAGACTATGTCAACATAGAGCTTAATTGTCCAGTAGCTGCATGGCTGCCTAGCTCATATCTAGTTAGGCTGCAGAAGTTTCATTTCCTCCCCATGCCACTCTAAGGCAGGAGTACTACAGACATGAATTAAGTTATCCTGTTGTAAAACAGAGTCATAGAATCATAGAATGGTTTGCATTGGAAGGGACCTTTAAAGATCCTCTAGTTTGACCCCCTCTGCAGTGAGCAGGGACATCTTCAACCAGATCAGGTTGCTCAAAGCCTGAATGTCACCACCTCTCTGGGCCACCTGTGCCAGTGTTTCACCACCCTCAGGGTAAACGGTTTCTTCCTTCTTTCTTCTATCTAGTCCAAATCAACCCTCGCTCAGTTTAAAACTATTACCCTTTGTTCTTCTGCAACAGGCCCTGCTAAAATGATTGCCCCCATCTTTCTTACAGGCCCCCTTAAAGTACTGAAAGGCTGTAATAAGTCTCCCCAGAGTCTTCTCCAGGGTGAATAACCCTGGCACTCTCAGCTTTTCTTCATAGCAGAGGTGTTCCAGCCCTCTGCTCATTTTTGTGGCCTCCTCTGGACCCACTCCGAAAGGCTCATGTCTCTCTCATGCTGAGGACTCCAGAGCTGGATGCAGTACTCCAGGCGAGCTCTCACAAGAGTGGAGTAGAGAGAGAGAATCACCTCTCTTGATGGGCTAGTCATGCTTCTCTTGATGCAGCTCAGGATATGGTTGGCCTTCTGGGCTGTGAGCACATACTGGTGGCTCACAGAAAAGCCAGCTCAGTGCTGTATGCCAATATAGCACCTCTTCCATGGTTCACTGGACTATGAAGCCCTTGCCTGGAAGCTGTCTACAAGGAACAACATTACGATATTAGAAAAATCTTGCTTCCAGTGCATTTCACCAAGACTGAACTCAGGAAGGGTCAATAAGACAACCACATACCACAGATGCAGCAACAAATGGTGATCTGCAGCATGAAGGCGGCCAACCAAATACCAGCTTCTTTTCATAACACTGCTTGCACCTGGAAAGGAGTCACTTCTCCCTGATCTTTGCCTAGTGCAGAGACTACATTGATTTGGGTTGCTATGAGCATCACATCAAACCCAGAGCACCACTGCTAGAACCAAGAGCATGCCTCACGAGCAGGTCCTGCAAACGCATCCGAGCAGCAAAGTGCAGTTCTAGTTTGGAGCACCTGTTGGATATGGAACTGAGTGAGTAGTGAGGCTGCGCCTGAACACCCTGCCCAACCCTTCAGCATGTGAAAGACAGGAGAGAGGAGAAACACTGATAAGAGAACTCTGAAATGATTCATTTTGTGAGTTTTACTATGCATGCCTGACAGTAGCTTCATTAATCAGATAGCTCACATCTGGGTTGCCACCTTCCCCTGGCTGCTTCATCCATCCACACAGTTTGCTGGGGGAAAGAGAGTGAGATAGGATCCAAATTAGAAACTATTTGTGATTGTTGAAGTAGAAAATTAATTGTTTTTCTTCCCCTTCTTCCCCCATTCTGAAACACCCCTCCCAGGGAAATTTGTGCTGAGAAGTCCTTGTGAACAAACACATGGAGAGTAACAGAACATGGTCCATATGTACTAGCAACCAAAAATAAACTGAAATCTGAAATGCATACAGTCAAGTGGATTCACAATGTCTGTCTCTATGCCACGGTAACAGATGGTCAGTGAACTGTTACAAGACAGACCAAGACTAGTTAAACAGATGGGGGGTATTATTTTTATACCGGTTTATAAGTGAATAGTTAAGTTTCCACTAGGTTATCTGAATTACCGTCAAAGGAGCACACTGCTGCAGTCCCCATCCAGTCAGACCCAAATTCCATGGAAGCTGTCACCCAAAGAAGCTGCTGTGATTTCTTCTTATGGTCTGTCACTGGTGCTACTAGTACCTGTGCCAAAACCCTCTCAGACCACCGTCAGCCAAGGCTGACCCAATACTGCTCACCTCTGGAAGTCCTGCTGCTGCTCAAGGCAGCCTGGCGCATTGGTTCTCCTTTGTCAGCCCTGCTGAGCTCTGTTCAGTGCTGAAAGAACTTCGGTGGTGAGGGGCCTTGAGCTACAAGGGCTCCTCTGGCCAGAGCCCTTCCTCTCTATTCCTTCAGCAGGTTTTGTCCGTGTTATTAACTCCCAAAGCAGGAAGGATGCAAAAAGCTGGAGCCATGTTATTAACTCCCAAAGCAGGAAGGATGCAAAAAGCGGGAGCTCTACTCAGGGGCTGAGTGGCTAGCAGTGGCTAGCAAGAGCCACCACGAAGAGAGAACAGGAAACGGGTCATTTTAAAAAGACACATTTAAGGACTTGCCCATGGTGAAGGAATGCATGAGAAAGACTGAAGACAGCAAGCTCCTCAGCAAATTTCATTTGTGCAGTTTGTATTACTTTTCTTGCAAGTCTCTCACCTACAGACACCACGCTCAGGTTCACTTTCCCCTTGTCAGGGTTTAAACTGAACATCTGGGTTCACAAGAGGGCAGGACAGGCTAAACAATAAGCTAATTAACAGCTCACAATACCTTAAACCAGTTCAGAAACCTAAACCAACATTTGCTGAAGACACCAACACATCTCACTGCCTTACATCTCAAAAGAACCGGGCTTTTTAAAAACTACTGAACACCCTTTGGCAATTAGAGCAGCCCACTATTTTTGAGGTGGGCAGAAGAATTCTGGAGACCACGATATTCACTTAATTGCAAGAGGGGAAAAATAAAATGGAACCAATATACCTGTGTTCTGTAAGTGGCCATACACTGAAGGAATCCATCTCCTGCCGACAAGACACCTGGTTCACATCTGCCCTACACCTCTTTAGAAATTCCTGCAGTGGATGGGTGCAGATTAGCGAATATCCACCTGAAAACCACTTTTTTTATGACCAGAGGGATGGACAGAGGCTTCAGGTGTCCCATTGATTCAGGCTTCCCTTCAGCATCACTCTGCTGCAATCAGATGTGGTCACAATTGTTGGAACAGTGCTTGGTTTTGAAGTTCCGCTATCCAAATCCATTCCTTACCTTCCAGAGTGATCGTTATCTTCTCACTGTTTGAAATACTGCTGACTATTGCTATGAAGCTGCAGGGTTTTGCCTGCAAGCCTCAGAAGAGCTTGTACTTCTTTACAAAGGAGCTCCACTTCGTGACTACATTATCTGCCCAGCTGCCATCAGAAAATAGTGCTAAAGGAAAATGAAATTCTTTCTGCAAGTATTTATTCCTAATTTACTACGGACTAACAGAATCCAGTGACAGAACCCAAAAAGTTCTCATTGAAATATTTCATTTACCTAACAGCTTGAAATCTCCAGGCTGAAGATTATGTGCACATACACACCTGTCTGCTAAGTCTTCAATTAAAGAAAATATAAAAGCTTTGCAGTCTAGCCACTGGGAGACTTTTGAACATTCGCAGCTTCATCTCTTTGCACATGAAATGTTAATGGGGCAACCACGCATGGCTGGCTCCACAGATAATGGTTCAGATAACAGTGGCTTTGAGATACCTATCGCTGGGCTTCGGAGGTGAGGGGGCCTGCCTTGCTTCATAGCCGATGACACCTTGTCAGCACGCCAGGTTCTTCAAGTCAGTTCAGGAGTTCATTACATCTAGATAACACCCTTTTTGCTCTCTGGCTCATGTTTATTAATGCAACATGCAACTTGGTGATTCATCAGAGAAGATGGAGTGGTGTTCTGCAGCGGGCAGACAGCCTCCAGTTAATCCACTGCCCTGGTTGGAGTTCACCACAGGGCTTTTAATTTCATGAATTTATTTATTGCCGTTCCTGAAAGCCCAGCGCTGTTACGGAACGAGCTCATAACCACACCTGACAAAGGTTCAGGGCTTGTCAAAATTGGTCTAATTTGTATGGTGTGTAAACAACATTAAAAGTTTGCAAGTTTAGCATCGGAGCCTTCAGTTATTAAAATGGCATTTTAAAATGTGCATGACTAGAGAGATACTTGCGGAACACATTATTATTCTTCGCATGGCTGATATCCAGCACAGGCGAGTGGTCTGCGCTGTTCTATGTACAGGACAGCAACCTATTGCTGCTCTCTTAGGCCGAGAGTCACAGTTCCCAGCACTCTGCTGTGGAAATCAGCTTTCTGAAACCCTCTAGCAATTACACAGAAAAGGGTCTGTAGTTTTGCTTGGTAGTTTAAAATAAACCCAGTCGAAGAACTGGCAATACCAAAACCACTTGCAAAATCTAGTAAGTGCTTTAGGCTTGATGCCCAAGAGGTCAGTGTTGAAATTCTTTGCATTCAACTAACATTGCTTTTAGTTCTTTCGCTTGGGCATGCTTGCAATGCCCCGTTTCCACTCCTTCAATGTCAATCCTTTCAACATCCCCTCTCCATGCTCTGCTTTGGGTACCAGCAGAAAAGAATTGCTGGGAGAACAAGACGAAGATTTTTCCAGAACATAAGCCCAAGTATGTGGTATACATAAGTATAATACATACAATATATATATACAGATAGTATAGCTGTATAAACACCTACCCACCTATAATGCATCTAAATCATGAATCTGGGCAGCTCAGTGAGGCGAGTAAGAAATGCTACCAGAACAGCATTGAGAAGATCAAATCACGTCTTTGTGCCTAATACAGACGCAAGACATCTCACCTTGGACCTGCATTTCTTAACTCATCTCAGAAGACAAAAGCATCCAGCCACTGGAGCTGAGACCCTCTGAGACAGCCAGGCAAAGAGGAAAGCATGGCTCCACATTCTGTACTAAGACATAAGACAATTCTGTGCTGCTAGTGTTTTGATTCAGTACATGCATGTTTTATAGGGGCTCTGGTTGAGTACAAAAAAGTGATTTACAGGAAGATTGAAAAATACCAAGGGCATTTAAAGGGCCTTTGATGTGTTTCAATTTCACTTAAGGGGAAAAAAAATGGTGCTTACTATATCACAGGTGAAATTTTGGCCCAGACAGAGTCAGTGGGAGTTTAGCCAAGGGCCAGGTTTCCAAACCATAATTTCTCTTCAGAGGCTAGTACGATCTAATACTGGATTTATCTTATGGTCTGATTTTATCTTTGGAGAATGGGTCTTTTCTTGGGGGGAAACAAAAGAGCAACTGTTCCACTGAATTAATATAGAAGATACACAAGATAACTATTGTTATAACAAAAGATATTATTATTCCATTTAATTTCACTTTGACTGATAAATACACTACGGCAGAACCACTGTGCCACACTTTTCAGAAACAGCAGTCAGCTGAAGCTTGGAGGATCAGCAAATTCCTGCTTTTCAAGAAAAAAGGGAATGATGCCTAAAATAACCTCAACTGCTAAACCCAGCTAAAATCCATCCCTCTCTGTTAAATAGAGGTTTATTCCTGAAACGCACTTTTTAGACACTTTATTTTCAATCCAATTTGAAGTTTTATGGACCTGCCTGGTATTATGGTGGTTGCTAAAGCAGTTATATTAGTTGTTACAATTATATCTTCCCTCTACCCAAAGCCATAAACCTTTCCACTTGTTGCATAATGCTGCAATTACTCCATAACCCCTGCTAGTCAGTTTGCTGACTGCAAGATAAATAAGTGTCAGTGAGAGCCATCGGCCTGCACAAGAGAATGAGAATGCAAACGGCAACCAGGGGATTCACCAAACAGATTTATGGAGGAGACTTTATTGGCCATTATCAAAATGTCCACAAGATTCAAACTTTCCTCGGCAAATAAAATTTGCAATTGTAAAACAATCGTTTTGCAATGGAACTTTCCATTGCAAGATGTGAAGAAGGAGAGAAAGAAACGCTGCAGTGCGCAGGGAAGTCGCGCTCGCCCCCGCTGCCACCCTCTGGGCCTTAATTCCCCTTCTCTAACCCCCAGGGTTAAAAACATCCCCTTGCTGTACGTGGTGGTTGGTCTCTACAGGGGCTGAAAAACACTCGGACTCTCTCAGAGGTGCAAAGAGAAGCTCTCACTCTGACTAGGAAGAAGGAATATGGACAAAATGCCAGCAAGTTGGTTTTTATCTTCAATTTTTTGGACTACTGCACACTATCAAAAGCTTTTTGCTTCTTCAAACCCTGCAGTTCCCCTTCAACTGAGCTGTGAAGTTGTTTCATCAACAAACTCAATATAAACGCTCAGTGACAAGCCTGGAGGATTTATGATTTTTGTCATCTTTAAATAGCCATCATAAAAAAAAATAAAAATATATATATATATTGGCAAGTTGCTGAATTTGTTTGCGGGGAATTGACACTTACTGATGGTTGCTGCTCAGGGATAATGTGGTGACCTGCTACAGTAATGACCAGATAAGAGCTGGCAATAAACTGAAAGGGGAAAAGGACTTTAGGTCAAACATTTTCAAATTCACGTGCCTGAAGTCAAGTTTTGAAATGCATCTGTAAACACTAAATCAGAGGTCAGGTTTTCTGAACTGCTGCGTCCCTCTAGCCCCTATTGAAGTCAAATGCATTGTGCTATGGAAAAACATACCTCGGGCTGCTTCTTTAGTAGCCAAATATAGATGTATACATCTAATGCTGGGTGCCAGAGAGAAACAATTGGCCTCAGAGGTAAAAAAAAAAACGAGAAGAGAGATTGCAATGTGTTACAGCTGCAGTATCACTCACTCACTGCACAGTTACTGCTAATGAGAAAGATCACCTTCCAACTTGTGTTGGCAAAACTTGCATTCATAGAAAAAAAAGTAGTCATTTGGCAATAGAACTGCAGATTTCCTTCCTTTTAAGAACAGAGAAGACAAGGCTGCCCAGGTCTCAAACCCTCCCAAAGTCTACTCCTAAAATCACCGCAGCTTACCGCCCCACAGCAGGCCTGCATCTGTATTGATGTCCAACTTGACAGGGCTGGCTTGACAAACATATGCTGGGAGAGCCCGGGCATCCTTGTGGCACCACACTAGCAGGAACTCAGGTCAGGAGCCCAGTGGATATTTGGTAGCAACAGCAGGATTTCCAGCTACAAGTGGTCTTTGCCAGAAGTATCTGGGAGCTGCTCCATGGGATACACTTAATCCTGCTATATCGATGGGAATGGGATGAGATAGGTTCCATCCCTCATAGCCTTTACATTTCTAAGATTCAGTGAACTGAAGCATCCTGGGTGACACCAAAGCATCTAGCTGTTTCCTCAAGAATGTACATTTTTGGCAGACAGACGTCCAAATTACTCTTCTCTGCCAGCAGGAAAGACTTTTGGCTTCCCTTGCTGCTCTCCATGCTGGAAATCAAGAGGGAAAGTGATGCCAGAAAGGGGAGACAGCTGCAGGGAGCTGTTAGTTATATTCCACTGTCACCAGGGAGTTTCCTGACTCCCTCTCCCTACCTCTTTCCACACAGTCACTGGGTGATCTCCACTTTGCCTGTAAATGTTGGCCAGTGTCATCCCATTTCTTCTATGCTCACCATTGCTGCAGGATATGGCACGTTAGGTAATGACGCCCCATCCCTAACTAAGGTCACAGATGCACGGAGCTGGGCTGCCACAACTGCCCATCTCCAAAGCACCCTTTTTGTAATGCCATGAAAAAACAAGCAGGGCAGAGACTGCCCAGCTTGAACACGGCATTACAGAGCTGCTGCCCTGTGATGGAGGAGAGTCAGGGTGGTGGCCACATTAATAAAATTGTGCTTTCAGCACACTAGCAGCCTGTTGGGTGCTAAATACTTCAGTCTGTCCCCATAAGATGACCCAAACCCCAAAGAAATCCATTGGGTGCGAATCTTTCTCCTTAATTTTCTCAGCTTTGCACTAAACCCTGTCAGCACGGCTGCTAGTGCAGAATAACAGCAACATGTAGGGAGTGGTGGGTACTCACCAGGGACAAAAAAATCAGGCAGAGGAGGTACGAGGCTAAAGGCAAACACATGGGGCAAACCTGTGGCAACCATGGTCCCAATCATGACAGCCACAGTCACCCAGACATCTGAACAGAGGTGGTGTCAAAAAAGAAAAGGGTGAGGCCTACAAGTGAAAAAAAACAACTGTAGCTGCAGACAGGTGATTAAATCATGGATTCTGGGTGTGTAAGCTACAGCCAGATAACCAGGTCATCTAAATGCAGTGAGCAAAGCCAAACCTACTTTAACAAAGTGCGAAGAAAAGCAGCACGCCTTGGACACTTTCAAAGGTGCTGCATTAAGAAGAAGGATTAAAATATACAACAACGCTACAGGCAAACTCAAGACATACTGGGAAACAGGCATCAGCACAGGCATAAGCTACTGGCTGAGGAAGAGCCCAGCCATGTCCAGGCTTGGGGATTGGGCAAGTGACACCCAAGAGGTTACCAGCTGTTGCAGACGGATCACAGGGCCTTCCCTCCAAGGCAGAGCACCCGTATATTTTAGCATGAGCAACCTGGCCAGCTGCAAATCCTACAGGACTTAAACAAAACGTGGCTCTTAACAGATTGAATATTGAAAAATGTGAGTGTAAGGCGGGTGTCAGAACCCGCAGCCAGTGAAAGTTGTTACGCACCAGAGGACAAGGCCAGACCAGGCTTTGAGCCTGAAATGACTGTGATGGGAGCAGCATCTTTTCTCTTTTGAATGCATTGCTGTTTCCTGCACTGTGTGGTTACAACTCTGCAGGTGATAGTGCAGCTGAATGGTGACACCACATACCACAGAGACTAACTTCTCATAGCTATCCTTGGGGCCCAAGAGGTGGACTCTGACCATAGCTTTCATTCGATCAGTCTTAGTAAATTCAATAGGGCTGCTAAATGCAGTGCAGAAATCAGGATTGTCCTTCACTTGAAAACGTTGCAGTCTCCTGAGCTCAAGGCTGGGCTCTAGTAACCAAACCAAAATGCAAACCTCATGTCTGTAAAAACTGTCTCGCAGGCAATAGGAAACCATGCTTCATTAAACAGCAACTCAGCAGCTTGCACATGTGCTGTGTTTTGTAGCGTAACAGGTTTAGGAGTAGCAATGGCTCAGGTTGACATGACAAGTTTGGAAAAGACAAAACCAGGAAGATTTCTCCAAGCTTTTGACAAGGGAGATTGCATCCATTTCCCTGTAGTTTCTTGCTTCTCTTACACTTAGTAGAGCGGTCATCTGCTACTGCTTGGCCCAAAACCCTTCAGAACTACTCCAGCCTAATTCCAAGCATTGCAGTACCTAAGTGCTGTCCTATGCCACAAGTTTCAAAGTTGCTTTTGTTTGTGGTAGACATGAATCCTTCTTTGGGTCTTCCATTCCTAAGCTTTGGTTTGCTCTGGGGGGAACTGGGTTCCTGTGTTTTTTCAGTGCTTGCTCCTCTACTTTGGACACAGTTTCTGCTTTTCCTGCTGCAACTTTCTGCCTTCTCCACATAGGAAATTTTATCAGTGGTTCAGAGGACAAGATATTCACCTCTAGAATGACTACTAAACCTAAACCTTACCATCCTGTTAACAGATCTACATTTTATTTCTGACTGCAGCTGAGGATTACTGAAAACTGGAGATGTGCAGCCTCTTCCATGTGCACGATCTCGCTGCCTTTTACTTGCATTTTAGTTGCTGTAAGGAAATAGAGACAATATTTCTCCTGTTCTTCTAAATGCTGCAGGTTCTGCAGGTTCTGTCTCATACCCAGCCCCACAAATGGCTAAAAATACTATTCATGTATGTAGCTAGCTCTGGAAAAACTGCGTTTAGTAAGGCATCTCTGAGAGGGGATTTTTCAAAGGGGTTGCAACACAAAGTACTTGACCCCCTTGTGATCACTGCTGCCATTACATCCTAGTGTTATTCTGCAGGCCAAACCACAATTGTTAACATTCATTACAAGGCACTATCTCCTAAGCTCTGGGAATCCCAAAACCAGGCAAGAGCAGCTGGGTGCGCTCCTTTTGAAAAGCAGGTGCATGAGCACGTCTTCTGAACGCTGCAAGTATGTAAGAGAAAAATAACATTCCCTTTCTTGGAGCTTATTTTCAGCGGTTGAACATTGCACAAAGAGAAACTGTTAGTGCAAACATTCAAAAGGTCAACCTCTAAATAAACAGAAAGACAGAGTGATGAAAGGGGTTAGCTGTTCTTAATGAAGCTGAGATGATCACAAGTCAAAAAAAGCAAAGCAGCAACGAAGACAGAGCTATGAGCACGCGAGAAATTTTGGCAAGATCACATATAAAGATACTAAAAGCAAAAGTTAGATTGCCCAGCCTGATATGCAACATGCTTGAAAACAAAAAATCCTTCTTTACTTTTCCCTGAGATTTTTAACTTCTTTTCAGCTACTTTCACTCAGTTTAAGAGTATCAACAACTGGTTTTGCACTAGAACAGAATACTTTCTATCCCCGCATAAATACTATACTCATACTGACACAAAGGATGAAAACAAATCTAATTCACACTTACTACACAAACCTTGCTTTATCTTCATGCCTGAACAGGATTTCCCTCCAAATCAGATGCTCATTTTTCCCTGACACGTAATACCAGTAGAACATGGTGTGTGGCTCACATTAAAAGAAATCTGTATGGAGTCAATTAACAGTAACAACCAACCAACCAACCAAGACAATGACAACATTAGACAAAAGATAATCATTGGAAATACTTAGGGAAACTTCGATGATGTAAATACCATCCAAAGCTTTCCTGTTTTAGGGTGTTTACTTCTGGGACTTACTTGTTTACCAGTCATGTTGCAGAACAACATTGACCATAAATACGTATTTTACAGAAAATGCAGAACTGTAGAAGTCACAGTTCAGTCCTTGGCTCTGAGGTGAAATTCAAATCTGATTATGTATCCCAGTTAAGAGCTGGCCTCCTTGTAACAAGCTAAGTCCCAAATATCAGCACAGTCAAAATTTGGCTCTATAGTCTGTAGACTGACCCTAGGTAAACCTCAAACAGAACCATTTGTGGTTCAAAACAAACAAACAAAAAATCCGTTGATGTTTCTGAGTCATCATACTGCATGAGTTTAATTTTCAAAGGTGGATTTGTCTCTGTTGGTCAGAGAGTTTTTGGTGGGACAGTAAGTGCTTCGTGGCTCAAAGGTGATCAAGGACACCACTCGTATGGAGGGAAGACCCATGTGAAAAAGGCCACATGCTCACATCATGCAGAGCCTCACAGGCAAGGCTGTAAGTGGCTCTTTGCAGCTGCTGAGAGACAGGCTCCAGCTCGCTGGGAACAAGGAGAGTGCTTTGGACATTGTCAGGAATGTTAAACACTTGCTAAAAGAGCAAGATGAAGTCTTCCGTCGCACATGAGTAAAAGCTCTCTGCACCATCTCACCTTGCGTTGTACGTCTTGTCCTCCTTCTGCTGGCACCCATCTAGGAAAGTGTAATTAGAGCACACGTGATGTGACAAATAGTAGGGCAAATATGGCCCCAGCTGCACAAGTGCCGGTGTCCCAGCACAAGCCAACCGAGCTGCTCAAGAAAGCCAGCAGCTCCCTAGATACTGAATGACAACAGGAAACTCCCCAAAGCAAAGCTTGTAATCAAAACACACTGATGAGGAAATTAGCAGGTCACCCAAGATGCTGATCTGTATAGGTGGCACCAGCAGATCTGCAAATGACCCAGAAACTGGTGAGTCTAATGATCTCCTGGCTTGGGGAAAAACTGTAAAAAAAAAGGAAGGTTTGCTGGTATTACAGATCAGGGTGCTGAGGAAATAGGAAAGGAAACAGCAAATGATGGAACTTGCTGCTACAAGAAATAACCAGGACAAACACTGCTGAGTCAACAGAGCATCAAACATGATGGAAGTCTGGACCTAGTCTTGATCTGTCGCTTCCAGGTTAAAACGTGTCCTTGCAGCAAGGGAGGGAAATGTTGAAGGCCAATCCTGCAAGGTGCCTGATGCTTTCAACAGAAGCCAGCCAGTTGCACAAATTCCTTCTTATATATGCTAGAAGATGCAAGTTAGAGACAGAGTGAGGAGAAGGGACTATGTACATTCACGAATCAGCAAGTGCTAATGTGTGTTGTGGTGGCAAGAGAGTGAGAACAGGGAGAGAACAGCAGGGCTGACTGTGCCTTGAGCTACACTCAAAGCCTTTCTTGAGCTTTGCTCTTTCAGTGCCATCCACAGCAGGAATTTCGAGCTTGCTCCATCATCAGGCTGCTCCAGCATTTGGACTAAGACAAGGTAGGGGATAAACTTCCACGCTGTGTGGACAGTGTTATCCCCTAATAAACACCACAACCAAATGATTAACTGAGATAATGGTTTACTAAAGCCTGCTAGTGACCGCTGGCTGTCCCCTTTCCCTCATGTTCTGAAACAAGCAGACAAGGCGGCTGCATTCTGATCTGCACACACACACACAAACCCACTCCTGTTTGCTTTGCTAGCTGCCACATGCCTACGCATTCTAGCCAGTGAAACAACGTTGTTCTGCAGCATCACTTGAAAGACATTCCAACTCCAGTTCCTGACCTAGGCTCACCCATGGTGCCCAGCAGCTCCTGAAAGGACACCCAGTCATGCCCTTTTGCCTCAGAGCTTCTCTGACAAGCCAGGGCAGCAAGAACAAAGGAAAACTGAAAGACTCACTGAAATTAGGATTTGGCGGTTTGGATGGTCTCACACAACAACTCTCAGACCTGACAGGTGCCATCACAACTTCTCCTTTTAAGAGGAAGCACAGACCACTGCGTGTCAAAACCTTTGGGTTCACTTCCCCACTTGAGCACCAAATCGTCCTTTGGACTTGGGCATGTTCATTAACCCAAGCAAGGTTTGGTTTCCCTGTCTGCATGAAGAGTGCCAGCTATTCAGAGGCACTCTTACGGTCCTTCACTGCTTGCACACAGAAGTTCCCAGGCTCCTTTTCCTTGCAGGTGGATTTAGAGATCTCACCAGAGTCCCTATAAAAGAAGAACAAGCCACCTGAATCACGAGCACCTGGAGCAAGCAGTCCTGTGTGGGAAATTAGTGTAGAACGGCTCATGCACAGTAACCTCCAGGTGAAACGAAGGTAATACAAGGTCCAAGCTGTCAAATCAAGCTGGCAAATTCTTTGATCAGAGTGTGCTAAAGGCTGACATTAGGTCACTTAAACTAATACACGTTTTAGTTAAAAGCAACTCACTGCCTGTGTTCAGCAGAAGGCAGTAAGTTGCAGTCTTAGCGCTGAAGTGCTTTGAACCTCTTGGATAGGAGGCACAAAAGGTGCCTCACGGGTGGGTGATCACAGGGGAACCACCAGCACCAAGAACACGGGTAGAGCTCTAGAAGTGCTCTTATCCAGTTGATATTTGCCTACGTACATGTGCATGAAGCATGTTGGTGATAACATTGCACTGCAAACCTCAGACTCAATGTATGTCAGGCAGTCGCCAGGTGGCTTCCCTTCTCAGGTAGGTTTTTATGTGCATTCTTGTAGTCTTCTGATTTATAAGCCCTTGTGGTTTTCCTAGCACTCAAATCTCTTGGGATCCTGCCAATCTAAATCTATCCAGTGGCAATCACACAGACCTGAGGAAAGATGCACACCTCTGCTGAGGAATCACAGACTCCTGCAACTCAAGTGAAAAATCAGTGCTGGGGACGAAAGGCATCTGCAGAACAGCTGAGGCAGATACGAGCTGATAGGAAACCATCAGCAATAAACTCTCATCAGCAAAAGCTGAGTGTAGCTGCTGTGTTCACTGTCATCACAATGCTCTGGACCTTGTATATTGAACCTTGTACACAGACCTTGTATATATTCATTGCTGAGGAGGAGTGAACAGCTGCCTCTTGTGCAGAGCATAAGAGAAGCAGGAAAAAAACCACCTCTCTCCAAGAAAAATAGGATGTGAGATACAGATAAATCCTTCTGGGAAAAATCAGGAGTAGGAGGCTTGGAAAGAAAGATTAGGAGGAACGTATCTGCAAAAATGGCCCAAGTTTTCAACATTATTTCTGCTTTGTATTTGTGGGGATGCATGTTCACAACCAACCCATCGTGACACCTATCTTTGCTCTCTACCTGTACTGTCAGCAGTCCTTTCTGACCAGTCCCACATCACTGGTGGTTTCTGTGCTTGAACAACCTCAATCTGCCACATCTCACTCTGCAAGCTACAGCAAACCTGCCGAGAAACGGATAGCTATCCCCTGCGGGGTGTCATTTACCTGAGCCGTTCTGCTACAACGTTCCTCTTCCTGCTTCTTTACAAGCACTCACACATGGATTCCCTGTTATATGGGAAGTAAAATCTGTTTGCTTCAGGAAAGAAAGTATCGAAAAATGTTAAGGCTAGTATACACCAATCCCAGCTCTCTTCCATACCAGCAAGTAAGTGTCAATTTCTCTAGAGCTAACTGTAAAGTCACTGTAACACCAAAATTAGGTTCAACATGTGACTGTTTAAGGTAGGCAGAGAGTAACAGAATAGAAGAGGCTACTCTGTGATTTACTCAGTCTCTTAGTTGTTGCTTGAGAACCCCAGATGACAAACACTGTGTTAGTGTCTGATCTATGCTCCCAGCTGTTATTAAATCAACACAGTTGCTCCTAAGTTAATACAGCTATACTGACATCACTCTGGTCCAACATACATATCACAAAGCGCTGACCTGTACATTACAACTCAAACGTCTTCATATGACAGATAAAACTCACTGTTAAAATATCATTCCATATTCCGTCATATTAGTCCATATTCTCTATATGGACTTCATATATGTGGTGTCATATCTGCTCTGGCTTTTTGGGATGTTTGCTTGTTTCCTTTCCTGGCTTCTCGTCTCATGAACTCCCAGCAACTGGAATTACTGTACAGAGATAGCCTGACTCCAGCTGCAGAACAGCTCCTTTCATAAATGAGTTTGTTTTACAGCCATCTAAAACTGAATGGGGCATAACGTGGCCACCAAATGTCAAATGAGCCATCCCAGACTGAACACCAAAGGAAACTGGTTGAACAATCCTGAACACTGAGCAACAACATTTATCGTCTTCCTCATTTCCCACATTCTTTGCATCTGGTTCACCATAAAACATGCAGATGCTTTGGTAACAGAAAAGTCCAGGATGCTAGTAGTCATGCCTGGTCTCACTCCCTTTCTCCGTGCTTGGCAGCAGAACAACAGAGAGGCTCACACCACGGCGAGGCACTGTCTACTCCTGCTCTAAGCACACACTCAGTAGATGAGAGTGAGCCACATTTATCCTAAAACCCACCAAAGCCTTTAGATCCAGACAAGGTCAGAACACTGCATTGCTCCTCAAGACTCACATTTATATATCTCACTGTCCCCAAACGAATTCATCCTTAAAATCATACGACCTGGTTAATTAATTCATGCTTCACCTCTGAGGCAACCTTTTTATCGCCTCCACACAGGTACCTGGCTACCCCTCTGTTACTGCGTCAAGACGCAGACCGATGGAGGAGAAAGCCATGTGGCTGCTACCCGTGTGAGCCCGGCTGGGTTACTTTCTCCCTCTGTGAGTACAGGGAAATGACCATAAAAGCAGGATATTGCCGTTTGCCTTTCAGAGGCTTTGTGAAGAATTTAGTTAAGATTAATAAGAGAGCTCTGAAAATATAAACCACTACATAAATGCTAGAAGTTAACTGGTTTTAATAGCCACAGATTTAACAGGGGCTTTTTTCTCGTTTTCGTACAAAGGTGCAGAAATATCCTTCATTGCAAATAACCACTGTGCCTGCTGTGAGAGGCTCTGCACATGATTTCAATTGCCTTTCACATAGAAAATAGGAATAATACTTTGCATTTATAGACTTTAAAACTACTTTGCAGACAATCACGTCTCAAACCCCCCACTGCGATAGAGGAGGCAAACATTATTCCCATTTTACAGAGGAAACTAAGAGGGAGAAAGGTTAAATTACCTAGCCCAGAGACAGAAAGGAGACATTTGAGAAATCAGGCACGCTAGAAAGGCATATCTAGACCCACACTTTCTCACTTGCTCTTCTTAGTAAGCAATTAACTCTTCTGCTTCTATACAACAGGGTGTACACACTACATGGCAAGAGTAGCCACAGCATTTATCTGTATTATCAGCATCTTTAATCTGCTATAGATACTTTTGTTCATCACAGAGTGTGTCTAGAATTGCATCAGGCCACTTACTCCATTTTCTAGCATGAATGGCAGTAGAAAAGTTGTTGATAACTAAAAGTTAACCAAACATTTATTTTTAGAACCTAAGTCCGATGTTATAGTGTCTGGACTCACAACTACCCATTTCTCTGACATTAAGCTGAGCTACCACATAACAAAATTGCTAGAATGATAGTATTTCCAGGGCATACTGAGTCACTGTCCATCATCTAAAATGGGAGATAAAATAATTTCTCAGAAACTGTCAGCACAGTGGGAGGCAGAGTTTGCAAGAAGTCAACTTGTATAGAAAAATTCAAGTTTCTACTCTAAAACAGTTCCCTCAGCACTAAACATGCTTTTTAAAAAAAATATAAAAAATTCCTGATGATAGAAAAACAATTAGATCCCACGGTATTGATTTCTTGGCATTATCTAGTATTTAGAACAATTATAAAGCAACACTAGCACAATTATAATGGTGATAAGAAGGGAGCAACAGCAGCACCGCGTAGACTCAGAAGCACGTATTTTCTGCTCTGATCTGATCCATCCTAGTGATGTGCTGTGGTCCCTGCCTGGAGGCTCCTTCTGTCCCGTCGCTGAGGAAAGATGCTCATGAACCTCATCCTTGCCCAAAGCAGGAATTCCCAGCCCAAGTGAGACCACCTTGGTGTGCCTCCTCAACGGTCAATGGGGAATGTTTATGTGAAAGAGTAGGAAAGTCCTTAGGGCAGTGGTTTTCTACCTCTTTCATTTGCGTATCACTTTTTTTTCCTCCCCTGGACATGCAGGTCCCCGCATAACGAATTTAAGCTTCTGATAACAGGCTTTCATAGATCAGGTGGAAGCACAGCTCAGAAGTAATTTGCTGACGCTTGTGATTTGCAAGGTGAAAGCCACCAATGTACAACACAGGTACGGGATAACCTGTCCTCCAGAGAAGCAGCTGCCTATGGCCCCACAGTTAATGATTTACTCCTAAATGGAAGCAGAAGGATTGATGAGGGTTTACAACTGCATGTCCTTTGTATCCTTTTCAAAAGAATAAACAGATGTTACCAGCCACAGCAAACCTCCATCCACAATCTCATGCTCTCGCTATCACCTTGGGACAGTGACTTCCAAAAGCTGAATTAAAAACCAAACAAATTAATTGTTTTGCTGGAAGTTTCAGAAAAGCATCTGGGGTGGAGAGTCAGAGGTTGAGCACATTCCTTCACGCAGCAACTCATCTCCTGCCTGCTCAGAAGGCAGAAGACAGCATGGGAAAAGCCTGTTCTTACACTGCTTTCTCTGCTGGTAACCAGGGTCTTCAAGACTGCCACTTCAACTGGAGAAGAGCCCTCGAAAGCCTCATGCTTTGTCAGTGACATGGTCTCAAGTATCAAGCCCACCTCCTCTGTCAAAGCGCACAGTCTGGATGCTTTCGCTAGCATTAATTTAAATTTCTAAACAAACACCAAACTCTACCAACTTCTGTAATGATGAAGTTAATTTTATCTTTGATGTTTGGGTTCCCCCTGTCCTTTTCTCTCCCACTTTCAACTGATGCCATCTTGGTTTTTTTAAAAAAGGGGGGGTGGGGAGG
>WEIS01062134.1:0-13631 GCA_013389965.1 Todus mexicanus | reverse complement strand
ATTTACAGGGAGGAAAAAAACAAACCAACATACAAATAAGCCCACCCAAAAACCAGTAGAAAAATTATTTTTTTCCTAGGCAGCTTGTTCTCCAGATAGTATCCTATGAGGAAGGCTGCGTGTTCATTTTCCTAATCATTTAAACAAATTCAGCTGTGGGGCAGGGATCTGGGTCCAGGACAAGGTGTGCATTTTGGGGGGGGTTTCATTGCCCTTTTTTTGGTAAGAAAAAGGTAACACGGAAGGGAAGAATTTCATTCCATTTGGAGAGCTGAGAAAGAAAATCCTTGGGTGTTAGGTAATTCATCTCAGGGTTGTCCACCATCATTTTCTCTCTCCAGAACTCAGAAGAAAAAAAAAGGCACCTCAGAGGAAAAGAGAAATGCTGGTGGATGTCAAGCATTTAGAGGAGAAGATCGCAGGCTGCAGTGGAGATGGCAGGCCTGTGAGCAGTGCCAAGAGCAAGTGATGCATAAAATCATTAAATGTGAAGGGCTGGGCAACAGTGCCTAGACTTATCTGGAAGTTTAATCAGAGAGAAGAATTGCAAAAGAAAAGAATAGAGACGGCTGAAAGCTGCAAAGTTATGTGTTTGACCTTTTTATAACAAACTCCCCCTTCTCCTAGCGATATGGGGGTGGGAGGAAGAGAAAAAGAAGAAAAAGGAAAGAAAGAGCAGGTAATCTCAGTGCATTATTGTGGTTATTATTAAATGAGTGTACACTTATTTTTCTCTCTGGCTTTCTCGGGAATGCAGATGTGGGTGACAGCTGTTTACTCAATGCTATCTCCACTAAGGGAGACCGGCTTTCAATTTTTAGCTCACAGAAGATGCAGATAGCTTGCCAGAAATGCTTGGGCCAAACAACACACATCTCTAAGTTACTGACATCACTGGGAGCGCTTTAGATATCAAAATCGTGCAATGATTTCATACCGAATGACCTCTAAGTCAGGCAAGCTGTATCCCTTTGCCCCTCAGGCAGTAGCTACTCAGATGTTCACTAAATTCTCCATACAAATATGGTGGGTTCTCAATGCACACAGAGTGTGAAGGAGATTGTACTACCCTTAGAGAGGTAAAAAGCTGTACCTTGTCTATGAAGCTCCCTGTGGCCACACTGGGAAATAAATGACAGATGAGCTTTGTCATTCTGATCTTTGAATACCACCTTCCAGAGAGACAGCCCCACTCAAAAGAAACACTTGGAGGCCCCCCAAGACCAAATGGGACATAATATAGCACAATTTAGCTGTTTTTCTCCAGAGGACCTGGCCTGAGACAGAAGTGGCTTTAAATGGTTGCTGTTGAAGGCAGCTGCTGTTCTGAGGCACTCGTGTTTCTTTCCTCTGTCTTCCACAAGCAACACACGGTAGCACTAATATAATTAAAAATGTTTAATGTCTAACTTAAGAGGACAGTTTTTAAGAAAACTTGATTCCCAAGAGATTTCATTATTCTCCATGTGAATTGCAAGGAGCTGAATGCTTCCAAAACTCTGCCTCATCATGGGAGGAAGTAGGAAGTGAACCCTCCAGAAAACGCAACCTGCTCCTCTTTCCTTATTTGTTCAACCATTTATTTACTTCCACGAGGTACAGACAGCTGTGTAATAAAGTTTAAAGAAAAAAAGTGTCTCACAAGTCAGCTCATGGTCAGCCAGTCTTCCTGAACATAACAAATGTGTAGAAAAGCAGCTGACAAGCTGAAATTAAATCCTCTGGTGTGCAATGTCCAAATATCCCTTTAGATGCTGATATCTGTCCTGACACCCTGTTTCTCCAGGACTCTGTTAGCTATGAATCTTACTGATAGCGACACTGAAACAGCACTGCTTGTGTTTAGCTCCGAATCACAGAGATTGCCACTAATGCAACCAACAGGAGCATAGGGAAAGGTGCTTCCCTGAACTCCAGCACTGCATTGGATAGTGACCATCTAGCACTTAAGAAAAGAGGAAGGTCCTTACCTTGCAGACTCAGTTAGATCTTCAACAGCTGGACTAAACCCACTCTTCGGATTCTTGGAACGGGACAAGGTTTCTGAAACAGAAAACAAAGAAACAACTTTTAATTTCTCATGCATAAATAGACATCTGAGTACAACAACAGATTAATGAGAGTCACGGAAGTAAGTTGAACAACATGCCCTAGTTGTAAAGGAATTTGCAGTGAGATGTTCCTCCTAATCTTTCACAGAAATGTGTGGGGATGCACAAACTGTGAAGTGTCCACAGGCTCTTTGTGAAATGGCATTTTCATATCAATGGCCTTTGAAAGGCTTTCCATAAAAACAGGGATAAACACAAAGGGCTTAATCTCTCTTGCTTCCCCCAGCATTTACACAAGTGGTTAATATGCAGCCTGGGGTATTTTGAGGAGATCTGATTTTCAGTGATCCAAGAGCTAAAATCCAGAGCCTCACAAAATTGAGGAAGATCAATTGAGGCTTCTAGGATTAACAACTAGAATCTAGAAGGTGGTTGATTTTTTTTTCCTTAATATTTTGAGGCATCTTATGAAACTACCAATTTAAGGGATACTCTATAGGAACATCCTATTTGTGAACACCAAGGTTAAGTTACAACTATGACTCAGTTTCTCTCTTTTTTTTTTTTTCATAGCTAAGTAACACTATTTGATTGCTCTTCAACAGTAATATTGAACTTCTTCTGGGTAGTACATTGCAAATTTAGCATATCAGAGAAGCTGCGCAGTGCCATATGCAGCATGAGCTGAAATTATGTTAAAAAGCATGAAAACTAACATCACAGATCTTGAGAAGGAAAGAGATGACTAAAAGCACCATTCTTTTCTCCCTTTTGCAGGGTAACAGTTGAGGTTGCACACAGCTCTGGGTACAGTTGTTGGGGGGTTTACCATCAGTCCCAGGTACAAAGGCGACCTCGAGGAAGCTGTGTGTTCTTCTGAGGATGCTGCCCCGAGTCTGACTTCACATCCCAGCTCTGAATACACAGCGCACAGTGGGCTCTGTTTGGCCACTGCCTCTCCTTGCAGCTGTGCTGATTGCTCAGTGGGGAACATGTCTGTTCTCACAAAGAATTTAACAAATTAACTATGAACAAAGTAGCCTGGAAACGACATAGATTAACACATGCTGTGTCATGCCAAGAAGAAGCTTGTCAGCTTGTTGTTTTCTCAAATCTGAAAGGAAAATTCCCAGGACCCATTAAATATATGGAAATGTTTCCATGTTTAGCTGTGTTAGAAAAGAATACAATCATTGCTGAGGAGAAATAAGAAACACACATCCAAGATAAAAAAAGAGTGCATAACAAGACTCCTAGGAAGCATCTGCAGCACAAACGAGGTTAAACACAGGGGAGGATCTATTATCTTTGTGTAAATGCAACCAAAGAAGACACTAAGGATTAATTTGAGGAACATCACCTACATATTTTCTGTTAACAAACATGGAAAAAAAAAAAATCCCAACCTGAAAACTCTCTGATATCTAGCCCTCTTTGCTCCTATTCATGAAGGAGTGATGAACTGCGCTAAGTACCGTCCTGGCCATAACATGAAGTGGGTGTCTGTGTTACCCTGCAGCGTGCCTTTAACCAGTACAGATCTTCAAGGGGGCTCACCACCGATCTTCTGTAGGCAAAACAAACAGATGAACCCAAAATGCATTTGGCATAACCTGATATAAGGTAATTATTAAGATAAATATAAAAAAAAGCTATTTTTGGAGCATTAATTTAAAATATTGACAGGTAGATGAAAAAAGTATTTAAGTAAAGCACTGCTCAGAAAAATGCAAAAGTTTATCACTTATCTGCTACAATATAGGAGCTGCGTGAAACACATTTTGAAAGTGATGTTAATTAGACTGAGTTGAACAACAAAGACGTGTTTTATAATTATTTTGTCAAATGCAAAGCACTGGGAGACCAACTAGTCCTCTGCTGAAATAGGCTAGCCTGTGACAGAGACACAAGGGTCAGGGCATGGACTGATAATCTAAGAAAACACTGCAAACTGATCAAACTGCAAACAACTCTGATTCTGTCCAACTTCTAGAAAACCTTGATAATATCTTTCAATGATCTTTTAGAAAATTTCCTCAGCAAATTATGGTATACATATCTGTTGAAAAGCTCATTATAAAATTAATACTCCTCATCAGTTCCAAAGGCTTTTCAATTGTCAAATTTTAGCCATGTAAGTGAATGTCAGCCAAGAATCTTTCAGAAAACAAGTAGACTGTCTACCATTCAGCCTGATTACAAGCCAATTGTTCTCTACCTCATCGCATCTTAACATAAAAATTCTGAGTTTCTCTCAGAGAGGACCCACCTTCACCTTTTTTCATACCACATATACATAGCTCACTGGCCCGCAATGTAAAATTGCCACTGCAGCAGTGTTTAAGGGTCCTGCCCCACAGGCAATCTGAATTTGCCAAGAGACAAAGAGATTTGGCTCTATTGCTGAAAAACATCTGATGTCTATCAGCGATGGGCATCGGGCCTGGAAGGTAAGAAAAGCAACATCATGTGATAAATAATGACTTTAAGAAGACTTTTGATAACCATGTCACCAAATATCATGCCACCACAGCCTAGCTCCCTTCAACTCCGTCTCCACCCAACCACTCACTAATTCACTCTAACTAACAGGTGCCTTGGTCCAGGATCTAGCACATGTGTTCTATGGTGAACACATTCCATAGCTCACTGATGCCCTTGGGAATATGGGAAATGTCTCTTACCTGAAAAACTCATTATTAGAAAGTTTTTTTAAAAAACAAAACTGAACACATCATTACTTGAAGTCCTTTTGACTCCACTGTAACTGGGAAAAACAAAAGCACAAGGTTTTAGATTGAGTCTCTGTCAGGTGACTTTGAGAAGCTAGGCTTGAAGTAATAACCCGTTGCAGTAGCTGTGACTGTTGACAGTTGAGTTGTACTCTCTACCGAGTTTTACTTCCCACAAGTTAAAAGAGTTAGGTCTCAAAGACCTAAGCGCAGATGGTAGCGCCCTGTCACCAGGGCCCCACTGGTCCTGGCATAGGTGTCCACCCACCAGCCATGTGGCTGCCTGGGCTCAGGAGCTGTCCTGTGTTAGACACTTAAAGAAGGTTTAAAGTCTATGCAGTCAGAGTATTTTAAATATGCTGCTCACATACTATTACTTTACTCATTGACCACACACTATGTATTTGCAAACACAGAATTTGCATATTGAATGAGCATTTGCTGTCTCTTCTCCAAAAATCATTTTGAAATAAATGAGCTTACTCAAAAGAACGAAGGTTTCTCCTGCCAATGGTGCTCAGGGGCTTCAACTCACCTGCACAGCTTAGAAGACTCTCATCAGTACAATGAATACCTGTTTTCATCTACCACAGTATTTGATTTCAACACATAACGAAGCAATATTTTACACTGTCTAGTTTATGCAAGGTGAAAACAAATTTATTTTGATGGTGATAACCTGCTATGTTAGTTTTCCCTTACGAATGAGAAAACTAAAATTACTCAAGAGTGTGCTTGGTGCATGTGTCCTCTGAACTGATTTCTTGGCTTTCATTATGAAGCAGGTGAAGCTCAACAGTTGAGACAAGGTCATTTTGATGCTGTCTTTAATAACAACTTACTGCAGCTATAGCAGCAGCGCTTTTTTATTTTGGACAGAGAGATGGCTGTCAGTGGTTACAGATAAGTCTTTTCTTGTCAGATGTAGACCTTATTTTATTTCTCAGAATGAGGAGCACCACCTCACAACAGTTACTAGAGGCTGAGGGCTTCCCAGTTGCAGGAGAGTGGGGCAATTTCACTAGACATTTCAATCCAGCTGTACATTTGGACTATTAATAAAGAAATTAATGAAAACAAGGCCTGAAAAATCAGAACCAGCAGTGAGTCAGCATTTTAGATATTCTTGGGTTGAATAATTTATTGCTTTCTTCAGCCTGTTGCCAAAAGAAAACACACTGTGGTACCCTTAGAGAGCAAATACATTTTTCTCAGAAAATTAACATCTACAGAATTCCAGTGTGGGGAAAACTGAAAGGTAACCGTTTGGAAAGGACAAGCGCAAAGTAAATTAAAATTTCATCAGCTGGGCAGTGAGTTTCATCTGACAGCTGGATCTGATATTAGTCTATTTCCTGATGTATTTGAACTTGCCTCTTGAACTAACCAGAGAAGGTCATATGAAGTGTCAGTGGTAAAAAACACTGGAAATACAGAGCTCTTTGGCTTTCATATTGTTCATGAACTGACAGTGGCTTCGAAAAAAACAAATCTATAGCTATTGGTTTGAACATTTGGCCAGTTTGCAGCCAGTTTTGAAATACATCAAAAACCTAGAAGTGTAGACACATTAGAGTACATGCTTTCAGCTGGCCAAACCTTTCTCTTGTTAAGTAGGTGCAATTTAAGAAGCTATCCATCAGTTTCTACTCTACCTAAACCTGTGTAACTAGCAGACATTATCCTTAATAGTGTCACACATCAAAGCGCGTGAAGGAGTTTACTTGATTCCTTCCTATCCTGCCAACACAACGGCTAAATTAGTGACAGTCACTGAAAACAAAAAAGACCACTGGCAGTGATGGAACGGACAAAGAGATAGGAAAGCAGTGATGAGAAATCAGTCATCAAGATATATCTTCACACATACTATCCTGCTTCTTGCTCATAGCACTCCTAACATAATACTACTGCATTGAAGTCCATAGAATCCTGTAAAGGGCAATAACCTTCCAGCAACCTGCCTTGTCTTTGCCTGTTCGTTGCACAAAACAAGCCTTGGTCTTGTTCTGTCACCTCCTCTAGATCAGGTCAGGTCCAACTGCTTCCACAGCTCTTCTCCTACAGTTTCCACTGGGCTCTCTGAATAGATGTCCAACAAGGACTCTATTAACCATGACAGTAATGGCTTTCAGAGTGAGTCACCAGGCCCACAAAATTTATTTCACATGAATTAGTGAACAACGAGAAAGAAACTGGGCTTTCTCACCACTAGCTTGACATCTGAATAAGTAAAATTATATACGTGGTAACATACAAACTGCTCTATCGAATGACATAAAAATCAACAGGCTTTGGCACTTTGTGTCAATAGCCTGTTTTACCCATCTCAGATCAAATAGAAAGAAACGCCACCAAGGAATAACAACCCTAGGAGAACTTCCTCATACAATTCCGATGCTAAGACATTGACTTNGAGATCGAGCTGCTCTCTTGGCTTCGGGACTCCTCCTGGCTCGGTTTGGCCTTGACAACTTCAGTTTTGCCCTGAGGCCTCCGGCCCCGGTCTCAGCCCCCGGCTCAGGCCTTGGCTGGGCCCCAGGTTCTGGGCCGCATCCCTGAATCCAGCTCCCGGTTCCCGTCTGCTGCTGGGCCCTTCCAGGGCATCACTGGGGATGGGGACGTATTTACCATCAGGGGGAGTTGGGGTTGATACTGGTTTTGTACATATTTGTATATATTTACTTTTTTAAATTATTGTTATTATTATTTTCATTTTTTAGTAAAGCTGTTCTAGTTTCCTTTCCTCTCTCCTTTATTTCCTTTCTTCCCTTTTTGGGTGGGGAGAGCATTCTGTTGCAGATTTGGGAGTGCCCTGACCCCAAACTGTGACAGCAGTGTACCTACCATAACTTTTTCAAGTGGTTTTGTATACAGACAGCAACAAGTCAGGTTCTCTACTACCTATTTAAGAATCACTTCAGGCTTGGACCTCATTTTATCTTGATCAAGACACTACTGCTCAGCTTTTTTCCAGAAACAACAAATTAATTGCAACAAAATGAATTAGGCTTTCTAGTGGTGCAAACTGACATAATTTAATTTATATTAAAGAGAAAAATGTAAATTTATCTGAGCTGTCTACCTGGCTGGCAGTCTCTTTTTATCTCATAGTATTTTACATCTCTGCCACTGAGAAAATGAAACAGTATCCCAATACATAATGCCCTTATCCTTTTGTTCAACTGCATACACTAACAACGCAGGTGGGTTTCAAGGGATGCTGACAGCATGACTGGTAGGTTTCAATTTTTATCTGCAACACATGAGAAGATCATTTTTTGCAAGACAACAGGCAGCACACGTTTATCTGGGTGTGTTCAGAATGGGATGTATTGGAGCTTTTTTCATGGGGACCGGGATATGCTTTAAACACACATAACAAGGCAGGAAAAAAAAAGGAACAAAAGAATACATGAAGGAATGATTAAGTGCTTCTGAATTTACACAGTGAAATATGGACAGTTAAAACGTCCCAGCTATTTGCTTCTCTTCAGCTGGTGAGCAGTTTCAAACACCCCATGGTGCAGTAAGATTAATTGAGTTGTGCATGCTTTTCGCCTGCTTGGGGCACCAAGGAGAGAGAATTGCCACAGAATCTCTATTCACCAAAGCAAAGACACTATCTCATTAATGTATGATTAATAGCCATTTGTGAAGCAATTAATTAGTCATTTCGACAGTAGACTTAACCAATATACATGCTTTTGCCAGGCTACAGGTTTGCTTTAAAAAAGTAGGAAAAAAGAAAAGGTCCCTTCTCATACACAACCCTCTAGAAAGGAGCGAAGAGGGAAAAAACCTAAAGCAGGGGGCACTTTGCATATTCTGGTCTTGTCTGATTTCATCTGGTGTGTCTTTAAGAACAACGTCGCTGGAATGGAAGCTCTCTAACATGATTGATGGCTTCTCCTGCTATGTGCAAGTTAAAAATTCAGAAAGCGGGTATTTTTCCATAGGCCTCACTGCTTATTGGTACAAGAGTTATTTCCACTTTGCCGCAGAATTTATTTGCAACACTGGCATATGAGTTTGTATATTTTTCTCACCACCCTGTCATGAAGTATCACTCAGCAAGCCTTCGGTGGCATGATGGATTGTGGAAATGAGAGTCTCACAACTTCGTTTGCCATCAAAGACTGGGATAATTGTCATTAACTTCTGCAAGTAGTGGAGCATCTGTATCCTTGCTCTCGATGTCTGCATTTTGCAAAGCATATTACACAGCAGATGTACAAAGCACATACTGCCATGCTAATTTAATTTCATTCCAAGCAGGAAGCCAGACACCTTCCTTCAGAGCAAGCTGTCTTACTCCTGGGTTGCATGTTAGGTTTGCTTACCTTTCCTTGCTTCAATTAGTCCTTCTGGAAAAATGAGTACTTACGAACCCTGACACAGGTTTGTTCATGTTTTGTTTGTGTTCCCCCTCCCTCTATTTATTTATTTTTAATACAGCCCATTATAGAACAAACTGACTTTTCACAATTATCACTGAAACCAATACAATACTACTAACACTAAGACAAGAACCATCATCCCATTTTAGTTCTGTACTGGCAATTCTTTGTTGGTCTTATCCAGACATAACCATTATTCTTCCCAAGTGCAGAACTCTACATTTGCTTTTATTGCATTTCATTAGATTCCCCTCTGCCCAGCTCTCCAGCCTGTCCAGGTCTTGGCGAATGGCAGCACAGCCTTCTGGTGTGTCAGCCACTCATCCCAGTTCTGTATCATCAGCAAACTTGCTGAGGGTACACTCTATCCCTTCATCCAGGTCAGCAATAAGTATGTTGAACAAGACTAGACCCAGAGCTGACCTCTGGGAAACACTGAGAGCTACAGGCCTCCGACTAGACTATGCCACTGATCACAGCCCTCTGAGCTAATAAGGGGGAGCACAGTCAGTTCTCAAGCTTGTAAGTCAAGATCCTCTTCAGTTCTCCTACTTCAGCTGTTTTCATCATTCAAAACTTTTTTTTTTTTTAAAAGTTCTAACATCAGAGATACAGATTTCCACTCTACCCTTAAGGAAGAGATCACATTAATACATATCCCATTCATTGGATACAACTCTGCACCAGTAATGCCTGCATTTTGGGGCTGTCTGAGGAAAAAAATATAGGATTCAGGCTAACAAAACATTCATCTTCAGAGGCAGTTTCTTCAGGTTAAGACTGAGGCATTTAAAGCAGGGTGTACTTTTCCATGAATTTTAGTGGGATCTGGACTGTCAGAGGACTCTTAGGGGACCTTATTTTGACCCACGTTTTCATCTTTTCTGTGTGGATAACAGAGATTCTTATAGCCTATGAGACCATTAGCATGCAAATTTTAAGTATTCATGTCCATCCACCAGTTCAATGAACCCAAGAGGCAAAGGAAACCCTTTTTTCTCTATCACTAGTACTGGCACATGAGACTTAAGGATCCCTTTACTCTTTCATAGTGATGTATCAAGTAAAAACACTCAAATCTGGCACAAAGCAAATGACACTTCTGGAGAAAAAGCTCCAGAGAGGAGAGGAAGTCCATTTACCGTCTAAACTCTAGTTGCAGGGCATCAGGGGACTGCACTATAATCGGAAGAGGAGAAGGCTTCAATGGTGAACTCTTGGTGAGGGCAAGAGGGCACGTGAGATGCCAGAGCACACGTAGAGACATTTGAAATGGACTCAACGGTTGGTTAACAGAGAGATACCTGAACTCCTGTAAGCTGCCCAATTACTTCTACAGTAACTTGGTTTCATTTAGGATGTTGCTGTAGCTGGGAATAGAGTCTCTCATATACTTCAAGTGCTAGCACTATATAAATTGAATAGCATTATAAAAACAACAGACAGATATCTGCACCTTTGCATATTAATGATGTGTTAATATTCTGGAGGGGTCCAGAATACTTAATGAGCTTGTTTGCCCATGCCGACACATACAGCAGAGCAGCTATAAAAAAACACTGAAAAGCAAACAGGACCTGATTGCTCCTGTCCAGCATGGCGAAGTCAATCCACAAACACGGGGTCAAAATATTATTTATTTCATTTTTCACAATCTGTGAATTTCCATTTTTTCTAACTCTCTCCATTATGACAAGCAGCATAACTATCTGCATCAGACTGCAAATTAATCACAGTGGGTAGGACAATATAACAGCTACATTCAATATAAGAAAGACTGACTAGAAATGCAGACTATCAGCTGATCTGAATAAACAGGTACCAAAAAGGAGACTGAGTGGTCAAAACAACTCTGGATATTGCTTAAGCCTGTAAACAGGAACACAGAACACTAGCTAAATACAATAACTTGGAGGTTATTCCACCTATGTCTAGAGAAACAATCAGACAGATCAATGCTCTGACTACAAGTGACCTTTTTAGCTATTTAAACATGTCCTTCTATTAGCATTTGTGTACCAATTGTTTTTGCAAAAGAAAAATATTTGTAATGTAAGTAAAAATAATCCCAGAACTTTTGCATCCTTCTCTTATTCTGTTATCCTCTGCAGCATTCAGAGTCCTCCTTCAGCTTCATAAAAAGATATAACCCCCAAGTAAATTCCATGTAATGGACCCTTGCAGATGAAGCCCCAAATTCATTTTCACAGCTCTGATTAATGCTCTCCACTGTAGGAAGCTCCCACATTTCATGAACACTGAGAGAGGGACACCAAGTATGGTTTCATCCATACTGAGACAGAATTCAGCCTGGGCTGTAGCAAGAGCTGCAAGAGGGGCTGCCTTTGCAGCAAGGCAGCTCTTGCCCAGCACGTGCATGGAGAGTGTAACTTAGCTGAATTGCACTTGCTCAGTAATAACATTCAGCTCAAAAAGGTGTAATAAGACAAGACCAAGGGAGGAAAAATCAGGTTTCAATTCACGGTCCACTCATTAACAAAATCATATTTCCTTCATCAGGACCAAGTTCTGTGCAATCTGTCGCAAAAATTAAGGCATCCACCAAAGCCATCTTTTTGGCTGTAGCCTCTCTACTGTTCAAAAGCATAAAATGTCACACTAATCTTGAAAGAACACTTATTCAGAAACTATTACACAAAACCCCCAACTTATCAAAAACAATTTTAAAAGGTCAATCACCCAGATAAAAAGTCCCTCCTACCCACATCAGGACCTTGTTTAGGACTATCCGAGTCCCTAGGCATCCCATTAACTGTATTTTAAGAGTGTCCCCAGCCCATCTTAAAACTCTGATCATGCCCAGTAAGCTTCCCAGTAGAAGCCAAAGAAAACCCCCCATAGCCAGGAATAAAAACCTGGCAGACTCAGACTGCATGCATCATCACAGCATCAGCAGCTGCTTCCTCATTCAGATGCAAAACAGTAAATCTAGGAGGACTGCTGCACACATATCATGTGGTTGGGAGGAAACGGGAAAGAACAGAAGACTTGGCATGAAAAATGAGATGCTGACCAGCAGAAAGTTACTGTGTTACTGTCCACCTAAGAAAGCTTCAGCCGTGCAATGGCTGCTTTCCATTTTGAGGTGGTTAGTAATGCTTGAGCAGCTCAGCCTGTGCTACCCAGTCTGTTTGAACTCTAACTGGTTGACAGTCACAACACAACCCCAACTATGAAGCGCATTCATTCTCAGTTAGTTGGTTTGCAGAAGCATTTTGACACTGACAAGAACAATAGCAGAGAAGTGGCTGTCAGACTATCTAAAAAGTTTCCTGCAGGTGCTTTTACCTGCCAAAACTTAAAATATAAGGCTTTTATTCAAGGAAAGTTGCATCCTTTGTACTCAATAATCTGGCACAAGATGATACACCACCTGAGGTGCTCAACTAAAAAAGCTTTGAGCAGAGGGAGTTTTAATTTCTTATCCTATCCTCTCTTACTGTAGAGACTTAAAAAGGGTAGAGATAACATGTGGCAATCAGCAGCAGAGCAGGAGCAAACACAGGCAGAGGCACAGCGGTGGTATTTCTTACGCGATGGATTCATGAGATAGTGTGAATTGCAAGGCTGATAAATAATTCTATATCTATTGAAATATCAAGTCAAAAAGTTCTCTATTTTAGGAGCTGATCTTAAAAAAGCAATTCTATTATCTTTCCCATCGGATGAAGTGTCTCCCCAGCAGACACCTTACTAGCATTCTCACTGCTTCTGAAGCAACCCCATTCCTATTCTGTGCAAACCAGCCCTGGCATGTACTGCTATGTGGAGACAAGCTTATAAATGGGGTGAAACTATTGCCTGTGACAGGCACAAGGACACCTTGTACTTCTGATGGTATTTTGCGTATGCATTATATTTCTTTCCAAATAATGTTATTTCTATAAATGAGAAATGCAGAGACATGCTTGGGAACTCTGAGCAGTGGGTGATGAAGACAAAACGTGAGACCCAGATGAAGAAAAACTGACTGATTGCTCATGGTGTACGTTCATAGTTCCAAAGGGCTCTGATGCTTACCTCTGTCAGGATGAAGGCATTCTTATATTAACAACAGAAGAGAAAATACTAGGAACCCCTAATACCAGTACATGGCACAGTGTCTCTGACACTCATTCTTAAACATATTAATATTCTTTGGGAAATTAATTCATCATAAAACATTGTACAAGATAGAAATACTATAACTGATTAACCATGGTTAAATACTTTTAACAATGCTTTAGATATATGCTTTGGTGTTTTTCTAGGCAGAAGTAAGTATACAGATGTCACAGTTTGGGGTCAGAGCAGCCGCAAACCTGATGGCAAATACATCACTGTCACCACTGGTGCTGTGGAGCAGTCCCAGACTGGGCCTAGCAGCAGATGGGAACTATATTCAGGAGTTAGATTCAGGAATGTATGGATTTGGATCGAAGGCAGAA